>WYDI02017168.1:0-20684 GCA_009867235.2 Psittacus erithacus
TATCAGCGCTGTTCCCAGGCTGAAAGTCAAAAACACAGCACTGCACCAGCTACTAAGAAGGAGAAAAAATGACTGCTCCTGCTGAACCCAGGACAAAATGTAAACCTCCTAATGTAATAGGCTTATTTCTAATGTAGTTTGGTGAAAATAAAAAAAAATGAATTTTGGTTAACTATATGTCTGGATGTTTTTCAGACTAGCCAGTTCCATAAACTACATTTTTATGACATTCTCATCCTTGACATTTTGGCTTCTGTTTTTCCCAGGTGGGTTGCTTAACAACCAATTTCCAACATGTTCCAAAGTGACTAGTCTGATCACCCCATCACAAGTTATTGCTCACAGCGATCTCTACACCCACCTTCCATTTCAGACTGGGGGCCATATCTTATTGGCTGAACAGTAAGAAAGCATTAACAGTAATTACAGAAATGTTTTTCTTCTGCTTTAATTACACTGACATCAGCATTCTATTAACCTTTAAACCACTGATATTTTTCCAGGAGAGAACTGTAATGAACAGCAGTTAAGCAAAACGCTTCATGACTTGAGCGCAAAGAAAATGAGCAAGAAGCAAAGCAGAGAGCATATCTGGTGCCAGTATAAATGCCTCCTAACAACACTCTCGTACTGATGGACATCACTGACTCTTACAGGCCAGATCCACAGCTTGTGCATCTTACAATAGCTTTCTGCTTCTGGTAACTCAGAAGCCATAAGGCGCAGCTTTTATATTTGATCTTTGGTCTCTTAAGAAAAACCACCTGAACGTGAAGTGCTAAAGGTGGTGTGGTAAGTATCTAGAAGCTGGAAATAATGAGTACTTACTGTCTTGTATATGCTCCTGGGCAGACAGAAATAAGCATTGTTCTCGATTCATCTTAATCATGAATTAAATGAATAATATCATGACAATAATGATACTAATAAATCATGAAATAATTCAAAATAATAAAAATAATCAATGAAACACTGATGAACATGAAAGGGAAATGGTTTTCTTTCTTTTGTGATAGTCTGATTTCATCTGTTATAAAGTTGATTCTTTTTTTATAACATCGATGGGATTCCTTAATTTTTCTGCAACTGACCTTAGCATGGAAATGTTTCTCAGAGAAGCTAAGGAAGGAACATGTTGGCAGAAATAATACTTTATGGAAAAAGTCAAATGAAGTAGCTGAAATTTTTGTGTATTCTGGAAATGATGTTTAATGATTTAGGGATTCTTAGTCAGAGGAAAGATTTTGTCCTTCTAGGTTTTCCAAGCATTTCATTCCTTTAAAGGAAGACTGTGGAAACATTTCCCATGGGAATACAAATATTCATGAAAAAATAGGGAACCATTTTGCTGATACGTATTTTTTGACTCGATTGTTTCTTGCAGAGGTGCCCGTTCCCCAAATATACCAAAGCAGCCAGACATACAATGGCAAGCACTTTTACAATGATGCAACAATAAAATCTGTTTTCTGTAGCATATGCAGAAGCTTGGCATAACAAGGACATGGGAGGATCAGTAATAGAATCAAACAGCCTTATTACCTCATGCACAACTAGAAAGAACCCCAGTGTGGCTGATTCCTCACGGAAACAAAACTGTTCTCTTCTTCCAGTGGCAAGCATCGCTTTCACAGACGCAGTTCTTAAGTCAGTCTAGAATTCTGCTGTGTGTCCCTTGTAAATGTGTTTAGGACTATCACTTGAGGTTAAGCCTCCTCTGGTTTTTGCCTTGATTTCTGGCAAGCATATTTATGTGTGTATTACGAACTTCACTCAATCTACTCCTGCAGAATAAGATATGAGTAAAAGACTTCCCACTCACAGAATTTTTTTCAATAAAAGTCAATTCTCATTTCCTTTTTTTCAGTGTCTTTCCTAAGAACTGTTCTAGTTCATGTAAACATTAAAAAAGTAAACAAAAAGGGGGGGACCAGGTGAAGTGAGTCCTATGACAAAGGAGTCTCAACTGAGACCAAATCCTCCATCTGAAGCAGGCAGAAGGGACTTAAGCCAGCTTTCTTCTCTTGCTGTGTGACAGATCTACCATGCCATGGACAATACTGGATTGATTCTACCTCTCTGAGTTTGAAATTTTATGCAGGATTTCAGGATTTCATTGACCAAGAACAACTGAAACTGCTCTTCTCAAAGGAGAAATTTCAGCATTTCCTCAAAACAGTTTTGTCAGCCAAAAAAACCACCATGACCAGCAGACTTGTACCATTTTCTAAAACAGCCAAGAGGCTTCAGGACTATGAGATTAATTTTCAGAACTTTATACCCTTAATCTTACTTCATTTCCTTAAGGATGAGAACAGTCAGCATGGATTTATCACAGGTCAGACGAAAATGATAGAAAGTCAAAGGCATAGTGGAGCATGTAACAGTATAACCCTGGTGGCGTTAGGACCGTAGTACTTTCTGAGCCTTGGCAGAGGTGACTGACTCCAATACAAGAGCTCTTAAATCAGCACACACATTTATTGAAAGTGCATCTACGAAGAATTCAGTTCTAATGAAGCAAGTAAAAGGAACTGAAATTGCTTAGTACATACCTTTAGCAAATCTTATTAATCTTAATATATTGGCACTGCTACAATTAATAGCCTGTCTGAATTTTCCTTACAGTTCCTATTACAGCAGCTTTACTCTGGGCTGAAACTTGTTATTTAATGTTTTAGCTCATTTCAGCAGCTCGCCTCCTTCCTCCAAACAGTAACAGAAGCTGCTATGTGGGGTTCCTCAACCTAACATGCTGGTAAGGGGGCAGCACACTCAGCTTGCTGTGTGGTGTAAAGATTGTAAAAGTATCTTTTTAAAAGAAATACCTAGGTCTGCCCAAGGGCAGACAGACTGAGAGTACAGGAAACAGCTCTTCTAACTGAAACTTTAAAAACAGAGAATATACTGACTTATTTACCGACTTTTTTGCCTATCCCCAGCACAAGGAATTTGAATCTTCCTGTCACCTTGGAAAAGAATCCTGTTGGTGGATAGATTTTTGAGAGGGAATGGTCTTATACTGAAGGCAGAAACAACAGCATAGCATGTGGATTCAGGAGACGGAAGACAGAGGAGCAAGAACAGACCAACAACTGGGAATGAACAGTTACCCAAATGATCTAAGATATAACCAAGGGCCATATTCAGAAAACTGTTCATGGGCAGGTCAAAGAAATGAGCCAAAAAGAGATTTGAAGCAGAACTATATTTGGCTGAGGCTTCTACCATGGTAAAAGAAGTGATGGCATTTGGATTCTTTCCAGACTGGTCATTACTGTTCGTTATAACTCAAGCCATGACTCTACAAACACTAACACCAGATTTGTATGGAATCAAATCACTTTACCATAGAAACCTGATCCACATCAGCCATGGAGGTAAACTGCACTTGCATTGAATTAGACAGACCAATGATAATGTTTATGATGGTCTTCTACTTTGACATGAAGACAGACACATCTTAACTAGCAAATGCATTTTATGCATGATGGTTTGCAAATGGAACACAGACACTTTTCCGATTAGGAGTTCAAAATCCTAATTTACTACAGCATCAAATCATCATCCCAAAGGGAAGGTGCCGTGTTACACACCCTCACAACTCCACTACACATTTCCTTTCCTTTAAGACATTACAGGCTTCCTACCCTCTCACTGTAATAATTTCTTTGAAAAAAATTGTTTTTTTTATAATTTGCTGAATTCTATATGTCCATTTCTTGAATTCACTTCTAATTTTTGAAAATTCAAAAGAAACAGAATATCTGCACTTTTTCAATTATCTCCAAAACACTGCCAAAGTATCACCTTCTACTATTATGCAATAAAATTGCATTAAACTGTGAAAAGGGACTTCATGCATCACTTATATTATCTGTGAAAAAACCACAGAATAGTGACTTTAAAAGTAAGTTACCGAAAAATAAGGATTTGTAGGGAAGGGTTATGATGGGATTATGAATCAGCCAGTGCTTTTAAACAAATCTATTTAGACTTATTAGTCTGAATGAGCCCTAGTGCTTTGGGGTAGAATAGATGCATGAAGCTGAACTGGAATCAGGCAATGATATAATATTCAGTAGCTGTGGAAAAAATGATGATGCCCAACATCGACTGGAGTAGGAGGAAAAACAGGGTGGTAGGAAAGATACAGACTAGAACAGGTGCCTATAGACTGGAACTGGAAGTTACATAAGTGTTCTTAGTTTGTCATTTCATATCTTGTGAATTCTTAGTTTTGCTCTGCTGATATCTTTATGCAGCTCCGTGTGGGGATGTCAGCTGTGGAACAGTGGTCTCCACTGATTGGAGTGGAACTGGCAATAAAGATCTCTAGTTTATATTCCCAGCCTTGCCACTGATGGTACCACCCACCATGAAAGTCACTTTACTTCTCTGTTCTTCAGCTTCCCCTTTTACAAAACACAAATATTGTTATTTACTTACTTCACAGAAAGTCTCAGTGATTCTGTTAAATACTTAACTGAAAAATAATATATATGAACCTTCCTCAAGGAAAAGAAAATAAAACCTGCAGTTAGCACAGTTCCTGCCAAAAGGAATCACAGTAAGAAGAAAACGCTTTGTAAAGCGGTCATTTTTAAGAACTTTACCAAACTGTAAAGGCTATCACCTGTGACAGCATGCTAGAATAGAGTTTGTATTGAAAGTTCAATCCTACAGATAATCACAGTTGAATACTGAATAGGCAGCCACCATAGAAATTAGGTTTATACCGAATCACTCAATGTGAAAACCCTGCGCTTGTTTTCAGTTTTACACACATTATGTCAGAGCATGATGAGATTCTACCAGTTCCTGTCCATGGACACAGATTTCTCATGAACAGAACAAACTCCGAGGTTAAATCCACGTATTTTAAGTCAGAGGTTGGCAGAGTTTTTCATTAGCCATAAGATGAACCTATTGTGTAGGGTCTTATTCTCGCTTCACACAAAAGATGTACTGTACTTTTTCCTAATGAGATCAATAGAGCCTGGATTCCAGTGTCATTCAGTATGGGCTATTATCTTCGACCTGGATTTCCCATTAAAGTACGGATGCTTTCTCACTTTGCTTTACATTGACATTTTAATTTTGAAGAGAGAAGTAGCATAAAAGAATATACAAAATTCAACTACTGAGGTACTCCAACATTTTGTTTGGATTAAGATTGTTTTGGTAGTATATATTTGGATTAAAGCTGGATGTTGTATTTTTGGCATTTGAAGAAAGAGAACAAAAACAACTAAACAAGAAAGATTTATAAATTCTCAGATAAAATGATATATTATTCATTTGAAGGCATCTCTTTACAGCTCAGAAGCTGTCCTTTACTGTGACAGATTGAAAAACTCCAGTACAATTTGTCTTTTCAAGCTGTCCCTGAAAGAAGATTCTGGGGGAAGTTTTTTAAGTGCAGAAACATGTGATGTTAGATTTTAGTTTATATCTAAGATACTGAACTGAGAACATTTTATGTCCTGTCAATTTTAATTTTTGTTATGTTTGTTTTAATGTTTTTATGTTTTAATGTTTGTTTTAATGTTCTGCTTTTATAATTGTGTCACTTGTGAGAGTTTGTTAGAATAAAGACTGGGGTTCCTGGGGTTTGTAAAGATGTGAGGTGCGAAAGTAACACAGTAATTCACAAAGAGCTTTGCTTTCATTGACATTCAAAAACACAGGACCTGCAAACTCTCTGGTATTGCTAGACAGCTTTGTAAACTGAGGCTTTGTCTGGTCTCTCATGTGAAAAGCAGAATCAGTTCCTCATTCCAGAAAAGTGAATTCTGAATTCTGCCCACTACTCACTATCAAGTCACATTTTCTCATTCTTTTAGTACATGTTCCTTCATTCCCTTGACCATATACTTATTTATTTGCCAAAATACTGAACAGAATCAAAGCTAGTTGTGATTTCAAGTCAATTTTTTTCTGAAAACAATGGCAGCTAATGAGAGAAGTCAACACGTTTTGGAATAGTGTGTCTATGTTATACAATTCTGTAGTTTGAGCTTTTCATTACGAAATGTTTTAGAAGTCCCTTTAAAATAAAATTAAAAATCAGAAAAAAGATGAAATAACGTAACTTGACTTTAGAAAAAAGCAAACCATTTCTATGGTGGGTCAGGCTGATGGCTCATCTGAGATTTAGTCATCTGATTTGGGAGGCAGTTTTCTTGGAAAGAAGCGATTTCTGTGCTAGTTGCTAAAAAGTTCAGGCACCAATATATCATGTTGTGAGGTTTTACATTTTGACAGCCAGTCCACTGCTCCAGCAATGCTGAAGTTCTCTTCTCATGGTCACATATAAGTTGCTTATCATTGTTGCTGGAATAAGATTACAGCTCCACCAGCCAGCCAGAACCCAAGTTGTTACTGGTCTTATCGCAGACTGGTAAAAGTAGCAGTCAGCTTTATCTGGATAATAAGTCTGTATATGGAGAACCTTGGAGACAATCTTGTCTCACAACTTCTGTTCTTTCCTGATAGTTGCTATATCTGCTTGTGTGTGCTTTAACTTTCATTTTCTTTAAGGAACAAACACTGGGATACTTTTTTTGCCCACACAAGTCTCAGTAATATTTTAGGCCTAAGCATTTTACTTCCTGGCTTTTGCTTGCCTTCTCTACACTGTACGGCACTGTCTGCTTTCTCAGATAGAGGCTGCCTGTTCTGTGTTCCAGTTCCTTCACCCTGAAATTTTGAATTTGTTCTGCACTAATGGCTATTAATGTTTTGATCTTTTTCACTCTATTGTCTCTTTCTGTCTCAGGTCACAGTTACCACCAGACACTATTCATTCCAGCATTTCAGGAGTTATTCATAAAAGTGTCTATCATTTTATGTCCTTGTTTCTCAGTGGGAAAGTATAGAAAGAAAAAAAGAAAAATGGAAAAAAGAAAACCAGAGGAAAAAAATATATAGCAAAAGGAAGAAGGAATAAAGAAAAAAGAAAAAGGCAAAAAGAAAAAATAAGAAAGAAAAAAATAAATACCCTTCATTTTTACATCATTGTTTTCATGGTCAGGTCAGTTTATGGTAAGATTTAATTCTTCTTTCCGATATGCTGCAGGTTCTTTCTGGTCTGGATATCCAGGTGACCAGGTGGCCTGTCTGCAGGTGTTGCATTTTTGTCTTGTTAATAAAATTTCTTGCCATATTGTAGGTGTCATGAATCTTGTTAATAACATCAGATTTCATGTAGGGAGTGCTGAATAGTAACAGCTCAAGCTTTACAACCAAATTGTTCTTTATTAGAGAAATCCTAGAACTGTGACAAATGACTGAGTCATGCATACAGATCTGTGCTGTCTTCATCTACACTCTTTTCTCTAGCAACTTGTATTTCACATCCAATTTATTACTTGCATGAAAGACTCCTTATAGCATAAGAATTGGAAAAGCTTCAAATGCTGCAGCTTTTCAGCCTTTATTGCTGCTTAACTTAAGCCCTATCTTCATGGCCAGAACTAACACCATTATTAGTTTGTGTTCTTTCAGGTATGATACAACAGTCAGCAATAGTGTACAAACAGTCATTCTTCCAAGGTTGCCTGGGTCTAAAAAGAACTAATGAAGGCTTCATTAACCAGCATGCCACACTATATAACAGCAACTTCGCTATGAACTAAAAAGTTACACTATCAGGAGTACAGATTTTTCTCTTTTAGCATTATCCTTAATTACTCCCAGGAACCATTCTGGCAGCACTACACACTGAAGTCCTGTGGTCAAGTCCTCGGAGGCATCCCTTATCTGTACAAATGTGTTTGCACAAACCTTCACTCTTCTTGTGTACTTTTTCTGAAAGTCCTGTTGCATATTTATACTCTTATTATTCACTGCACAGAGAGAAGAGTGAATAATATTGACCATTCAATAACCGAAATACTCTGATAAGAGGCTAACTGAATGTAAAACAGTTTTCTATTTATTTCAAAGAAAAATATTGATAGATTTCTCTTTTTAAATAAGCCAGCAAAAACACAATGTCACCATCCACATTTTTCATAAGGAAATACAGTTGCCTCTGATAAAGGACTCTCATGAACTAGATGGTTTTTAAGTTCTTCTTGTGGTTGTTCATTTAGGTAGAAAAAAGCCAAATCCCCAAACTCAGGTAAAAGCACTTGAGGAAAGGTGCACACGGTTATGAGATAAGACCTATTCCCTGCTATGCACATGAGTAGTCAAGGACCTAGAAGCAAGTGAAAGGTAATATTAACAGAGATAACCAGTTGGCAAGTACAAGGGAATTATTTCCCTTCACTGGAAAAGGGATTATGTTGTTAATAGCTGGGATTCACTATAGAAAACAAGTCTTCAAAATTATTTATCTTTATCACATCTTGGATGATTATTTACAGTTTGCCTAGAATGAGCTTCCTACCAGACATTTTGAAAGTCAATTTACTTGAAGAAGATAGCACTGATGGAGTAAAGGCACAGTTAGCTCTCTGTTAACTTCAGGGTTTGGTGTTAACAGTCCTTCCTTGGGCTGAAGGAAGGCAGTTCTGAGCTCACAAAAGTAGAAGCTAGTGATGTCATACACTGAGTTTAGATAGGACCACATGTCTAGTAAAATAGTAGTTGGAAGTATTCAGAGGGTGTGGATTCTTCTGTTCCACATCAAAGGATGTGGAACATTATTTTCATTACATATACTGGATATACTTCCATTAAAAGCAGGAGTAGGCTCTTTACAATAGAACTGCTTCCTACAGAGCTGGCTTTTTATAGACGGATACGTATATGTTTCTTAAAACAGTGTGGGCAAACCTTTATTTACAGCATATTAAGAAGCAGTAGAACACTCACTCTGGCACCAGCTCAAATTTCTCTTGATATTGAGCTTCCTCCTATATCAACAGTTTGCCTTCACTGCCTAAAAATGTTTTTTATCTTCATCTGTGTACATATATAGTCCTCCTGGTAAAAAAACTTTGCCATTAGCTTTAGGTTTTCTTTAGGCTCTCTGCTTTCTCAGACAGCTACAGAAGCTATTTCTATAGACAAAGATCTATTTTCCTTCACTTTCTATACAGTTGTTCTGACAAAGATATACCAACACAAAATTTCCCCCACTGTTCTAGGCTTTGAGTTAGCCTGTAACTCCAAGGTCTTACTATATGTGAAAGGTCATTTCCTTGCATAGCATCTTGGAAATAAAAACCGATGTGCTTATTAGCAATACATGACTTTGGTGAAGTGTAATAGGCTTCACATGAGAATTATGTAATGACAGTCTCTAGCCTGCATTCTGCAGGTTAATCCTATTTATTTCTTCTTTTCTTAATTTGGATAGACAAGTTCTTTTCCCAGGACCAGAAATAACACTTCAGAAAGCATCTACTTCTATAGGTTTCTTTATATTAATCAAAACATGCCACCATAACCTGTTTTCAGCATAGGCGACATAGGAGTCCTCTTTTAAATTGTAGATAGGAGGTTTTCCCCCAGTGTGTTTTGAGCTTTTTTGTTTGTTTTTTTCCTCTGTTGATGCAAACTAACCACTTGCATGCAGGTGCTCAAAAGAGGTTTCAGAGAAGCCACACTGAGGACAGAACATAGAAAAAATCTCAGTAATGGTTGATGAAGCTTTGTCAACAAAGACTGATCAAAGTACTAAAACTAAATCATCCTCTATCCAGATGTTACAGAATTCATTGATTCCTTCATAAGAGTATGGGGTGAAAAAATTAGAACAGATTTCTAGAACAACAGAACACCAAAGCCACAAATAAAAAAGTATTTCCAAGGCACTTTGATTAACTGAACTAGACATATGTATTGTGCCAATTGATCTCTCTTCTTCTTTCTTGCCAGGTATTGTTTCTTATCTCTCAAAATAAACTGACCATATTCAGCAGTGACCTTAAAATTACCATGAGGGAACTATGACTCAGAGAACCTCAGACGGCCTCAAGCCATTCGATGTTTATGAGATCACGGCTTCCTTTGAATCTCTTCATTTTGAGAAGATGCTGCCATCATCTTCTGTTACCCTAAAACTTGCAGGACCAAATAGGTTTTAGATGACAAATCTGATCTTTGACTGTGTTCTTAGAAGATAATCTTTAGCCATGATAGCCAATTACTTTGAGATAACACACTTTGAGTTCTGTTGGCACTTAAAGGCAATTTAAGATAGTTATCCGGGATTAACATATTTAACTTTTTTCTTTTTAATTAACTACCTAATATGCTTGTAAAAACACCTTGAAACACTAAAATTGGAAGGATATATTGCATGCCAGTTCTTAAAAACTGAAGTGCAAGGTATCTGTCTAGTCTGGTAATATTAACTATCTGGTCCAGTCTGGTAATATTAGCTAACTGGTCTTTAACACCAGGACTTACAAAGTAGTGAGTTCTGATTTACATTTTCTGAATTTACATATAACATGTTGCAATTGTTTCATAATGAATTCCTGCTTTTTGGATATGACCATTACCGAACCAGCTTCTATATCACTCTGGATAATTCTGTTGAAATCAATAGAGATACTCAGGCACAGAACAGCCACATGAAAATATCAGATTCTAAACTTCAAGTATTTAATGTAAAGTAGTCAAAGTACAAAACAAGAAAAAGTCAAAAGAAACTAAACAGCTCAACTTTGAGTTGCAAGACAAGTGGACTTTAAATACATGTATGGGAAAACTATTGAAAATTCTATTTTAATGAACAGATACAGAATGAAACCTGCAAGCAAATACATCATATCATCAGGTATAATTACTGAGAATTTCACATCTTTCCAAATCAATGGTGTCAACAGACTGTTAAAAAAACAAAAAAAAGCCACCTTTTGATAAAAGTGGGATTTTTGACTTTGTCTAAGCATAATGTGTGAGAGTTTACTGTATAATTTTCTTCACTAATTAACATTTGTGCTATGTGAATTTGGTAAAGGAGTTGAAAGCTAAAATCTCAGATGAAGTTTGTATCCAATTACAGTATTGCAAAATAATTCTAATGTTTTATCACTATATATTTCTATGCCAGAGAAAATCTGAATCAGAAGACCATTATCTGCCTTAAACTACCTTTTCCTGACCACCAGTTTTAAGCTATCTACACAGACAAAAGATCTCCACCAATGAGGGATATGCTGTAGTCATACTACATTATTCATGAGTAGTTTTTCTCTAGGAATAGGATACTTCCATGCTGGCCTGTTGAATCCCAGAGCAAAAGGAAGGTCTTCGGCTTATGAATCATAATTTGTCTTGAGACACAAAATGCTTGACAGAAAGAAGAATTAACTATATGAAAACATCAACAGTGCAAAATCTGTGCTAATGAGGACTACACTATTTAAAGCACACAATGATATGTAAAAAGGTGTTCAATCCAAATAGATGCCAAAATAAACAGAAATAGGCAAAAAATCCCTGTAACTGTATTAAAGCAAAAAAGCTAGCTACATCAAAATTTCCTATATTAAGCATAACTCCATTAGAAATCATCATGGGGCTGTTCTGTGTTTTCAGCATGGTATCTATCTTTCTATTCATAACGAACAGTGAATTATTTATCATACAACCATCCAATATTTCTTAGAGATGAAATTCAGTGAGCCAACATCTTTTCAGCAAAACACAGGAACCATTCTGCTTAGAAGAGTTTCCAATTGAAACTCATTGCACAGGTTATGCTATTCTTATTACTATTACATATTATTATATATATATAAGTATTGCTTATTATATAGAGTGTATGGTCTAGCACCCTTTTAAATTAACTTTATTTGAAGGATAGCTGCACCTTCACATTTTAACTAAAAAAATGGGGGAAGAGGGAAGTAGTTTGTGGTCAAACAAAAATGCTGTTTCAAACACAGTAGAAGCATATTTCATTAAGGTTAATTAACCTTATGAATGGAGGTCAACTTATGTATAAAACATGCAAGCACTGAGCTTTCAATTTAATATTTCTCCCAAATCCATTGTCTTCCATATGTACAAAAATTTGCACAATAGGGGGGAAAACAGAATAATACTTTTTTTTTTTCCCTGAAATATGCAGAATGGAATAAAATAGGCAATTGCATGTGTACCTCGTAAGTCCATGGGTAAATGATATCAATTGCACAAAAACCCGTAAATATTCAGTCACTTGTCCTGTATACTTGGCAGGTGTAAAAATAGACATTTACTGAAATGACTGAGTGCTGGTTTACTTTAATCATTAATAAAAGTTATATACTTAGTGCCCCGTGTTAAAAATGTTAGGTTTGCAAAGCATGACAGAAGAGCTAAGTCCTATAAAACACTAAGTTAGAAGGATTATGGGGGTTTTACTCTGCACAGAGACAACTGAGTCAGGTCCTGTCATGAAAATCAAGAGAATTTGGAGAATATTGATTTTGAAAAGTACTCTTTTGAATAGTATAATTAAGGATTTTGTTTATCAGCTGGGAAGTAGGAAGCCATTTCAAAAGGCAAAACCACAGAATCTCAAAAACAAAAAGGGTAACGAAGTTCAATTTGTATTCCTTACATTTTGGACTGAGGTATGCCTTAGCAACTTGATCTTCATTCAGTGAAGAATCTATTGATTCTTCTGTGAATCTGTATTCTCTCTGAGCCAACTGAATCATGTTCAGATGCTGGTTTTATTTGAAAGTGATGATGTTTGGGGCCCACAAAATATTCAGAATTCATGCTTGTTCTTCCTTTTATGAAAGTGACTTCTAAAAGCATTTTTTGCAGTTACTTGGTATTGAAATGAGGAAAAGTCTATGCATTTGTCTTCATTATCAAATTTATGAGTATAAGCCAAAAAGCAAAATTTGCTGTTTATTATTGCATTCTGGTGCAAAAAGAAGTTTCCAGACTCTCTTTAACAAAAAAATCTGTAGAAGGGTACGCCCCTTCGTGTTTGAGTGCTTTTTGGAGAGTAGAAGGTAGTAGAGAAGGAAAGGTTTGGCATTACACTTAAAAATACTGTTTGATTTTATTGTTCTGTGGGAAAGGAGAAGAATGTTGATTTGCAAAGAACTTAAAAGAGGCTTTCTCATGCTTTAGCAAGATCTGAAAAGAATCTATTAAATTTACCTCCAAAAGAATTATCTTTCCCACTAGGTACTTATAAAAATTCCACCATATCCAGGAATGTATTTAGCTTCCAAGTTATGGTCTGAGAAACTGTATTTCTAAATAAATCTGAATAAAGCACAACGGCTGTTTAAGTTCTTTGTTTTAATTTAACATACAGCCAGCACTACTGATTTCTCTAGACTGCCTATCACTTTTCATTATGAAAAAAAGTCTCACTGTACACATGTGTCGGGGGAAAGGGTTCTTTAATTTGAAAGAACTGCAAACATGTCATGATTGCATCAGGGAACATGAACTTGGAAGCTATCAGGTATGTGTCTTATTGAGCATACACATAAAATATATAAAAAGATATTCAAATATAAATATATACAAAAATATATAAAAGCATATCTCAAATAATATCACTGGTTTGCCACCTTATTTGTGATCTTCAGGGACACTGCAATGGCAGTGGAGTAGAAAGAACCTGGGACACACAGCACAGGCACACAGTCACAGTTGCGGAGCTCTAGCAAATATGAATTCAACAACTTGACAGTGCATGAAGGAAAAATAAGGAAGAAATGGAAAATTTGTAGGGGTGGATGACAGAAAGGAATCTGGAAATATTTTTGGACAAGAAAATGGTGCTAATGTGTTAACACTGAGGAGGAACTAAACAAAGATCGTAAGCAATTTGCAGCCTGCCATTCTTTGGAAAAATTAATGCCATATAATGCTGCAACCAATCTCCAGTGAGCTTTCTGCCACTATGCATTAAAGAAATATCCATAGGAAGACATGATACCTGCTTTGAAGTTATTACTATCTATTTTAAAACATAGCAGTAAACACAGTAAACACAAAAAGAGAAATGAGGGAAAGGAATATGACAATAGAAAGCAAATTCTATTCTATTAGTTTAAAATGCTATTAATATATGTGTCCCTTGAACTAAAAAAGCCTTGAAAAGCTAAAATTGTGTAGAAAACATTTGCTGCCTTGTGAAAGTTAAGAAACAAATGTTTTTACATTTCACATGAAAAATACTTTAAGTGTTTATTTATTTATTTTGAATGAAAGAAGAGAAGCTCACACAGAACAGCTGCTGAGCTAAGGCAAAGATTGGAAGTCCCAGGTTCAAGTCTCTGTTAAAATTAGTGTTTGTTTATACAAAGTATAAAAAGAGAAGAACAGGAAAGATGCTAATTGTGTATCAGCCGGTAGCTTAGTGGTTAAGGTTTTATCTGTGATGTGAAAGTTGGGAGATCCAGATCTGAATCTGACTCACCCAATACTGGCAGGCTGTTTGCTATGGCCACTGGAACACTGTTTACTCTTACACCACCCTCCTTCCTCAGAAGAAATTGCATCTTTGTTAAAAAGATGCAATTAAAATCTTTCTGCCAAAACTAGAATGTATTTTACAGTGAAAAGTGCCGGTTTCAAAACATTGACCTTTTCAAGTGAATACACATTCTGTTGAAACATTACTGAAGAATTTCAGAGTCATATCACTAACTTGTAAGAAATTAGTTGTTTGTTGCAGCTTAACAGGTTTTATTAGTTTCCTATTCAGGAAGAAAATCTAGAAGGAAAATATAAAAAGAAGTTAAGATTGAAAAATCAATCTAAATTGGGTAATGCCTTCATACTCTAGAATTTTAAATTCCTCAAAGAAATTCAAATTCCAAAGCCACTATATTATGACAGACTAAGTACTTCCCTGCTGAAATTTTATACTCTTCTAAAACTCTCCATAAAATTGTGATTTTTGTCAGCTAGATCATGCTTTGCATTTACTTAATGCAAAATCACCCATACATCTTGGCAATACATTTGCAATGCTGTCTATTTGCTCTTTTAAAAGTAAATAGGGTAGAATAAAATAAGATATTATGGATTTATCATGATTCCTCCTGAAAGTGCTCTTGTTTAGACAACAGACAGGAAAGGAAAACAGAAAGCATGTGACACTAACACTGTCTTGGGGGGTTTACCATTGATTTTGCCAGAACAAGTTAATAAAAATAATTACCTTGGTTAAAAAAATAGATGAGATTAATATTCTTGTCTTGAGTTTCTTTCAAAAAGCTTATTTTAATGATATAATCATTTGTGAATCTTCAAAACATTGCAGCCATGCACTTACACACATATGCATGTGTGTATAATGCTTCCATTCACCAAAAAGATCTCAATGAGGTTTATAAGGAATCTGTAATTAGGATATATAATTTCACCATTGAAATGTGGCTACCTATTGGGTAGAAAATGACTTCCACTTGTAACTTTATCCTGAAAATCATTTAAATGCATGTTTATATATGCAACTACTTTCCCTAAATCTGCGGGACTGCTCATACACCCAATACTGAAAAGAAGTCTATTTTACATGCTCTGAGGGTTAACACCATCATATATAGCAACTGAATTCAGGCAGTTCACCTCGTATCACAAAACAAAGTGAGGAAATCTGGTCAATAACCCAGAATAAATTCTCTCTTTCAAACAGAAGCATGGCAAATCTGATCTCTAATACACAGCAGACAGAAGTTGCATTTCAAAAAGTTTATCTAAGGTGCAAGTCCCAGCAGCCTAAAACTTGATCACCCTGAAAAGACGAAAGACTGTGTTGCTTACCTAGACTAGAGCACTTAAAATCTCCAAATACTAATCCTTTTATAACTGTATGTTAACATGGTTCCTTATTCTTTCTAGGAGCACTTGTAAGTAAAATTATTCTATAAAGAAACCCAGAATTATTAGGCAAGGTGTTTGAAAGTCAGCCTTCGAGAAGACATCCAGATTGACTGTAGTCAAGGGATACCATCAGTTGGACTAAATGACCATTGAGGTTCTTTCCAACTGAAATATTTATTCTACTCTATTCTCTTTTATTCTATTCTAACCATGAGGGTTTCCCAACGCAGAATGGCACCACCACAATGCAGTGGAAACATTGCTGTGTCCCAGTGGAATCTGGGAGGAAAGAATGTCTACAACAGTGTTTTTCTTCTTTTAGCTTTAATCTCTTTTTAGACAATAAAGAAACACAGCACTTTCTCTTTAAAAGCTCTGAAAAGTATAAATACCCCCAAGTTTCTGCCAGAAAGTAGTCTATATTATATGAGCATATTCCTGTGGGGCCTCCTATCTAGTTTGAGAAAGTATAATCTAAGGCTTTCACTCTGGACCCAGGAAAGTTTGATCTTCCTCTGGTCTCTGACAAAATCTTTGTTCTGTAGGTGTGCTTAATCATTTCACCTTATCCTGTTTCTTTCTAATATTTTCTATCCTGCCTAATTAGATTACAAACTTTGTGTTTGTCTCATATGTTTTGTAAAATGTCTGGCATAAAGGGCCACTTACCTCAGTTGACACACCAAGTGCTGCCATAATACAATTAATATCAATGCATCCTGATGTGACAATATTTCACCTTAATGTGACACAAGAGGCTGGTACTATACAGTGCACTTTAATTTAGCATTGAGGTGAGAAACAAGCCCAGAGTATGAAAATGAACACCCAAGGGGGAATAGCAGGAAATAGGACTGAGCAGTGGATTAAAAGTACAGGAAAATAAACTTCTGTTAAAACTGACTGGAGACTCCAGATCTGGAAAGTGGTAGTTGCTTTGCTTGGCAACCATCTACACACCCCTCTGTGGCATTTGCCCCCCCCCACAAGAATATTATATATCTGAGAGTGAGCAAATGAACTTTTCAGCCCAAGGGATGCATGAGCTGTAATCTCACCTTCTGTCTGCTGACAAATATGCTTGTGTTTTTCACAGTTCCTGTTAATGATCCATCTTTGCACTTTTTCTAGAGGGGGATTTAAGGGAGATGGTGGTTAGTTACCATTTACAAAGATTCACTTGGCTCACTGCATTTCCAGCGCGCTAAGTTGCTCTAAATCATAAGATTCCCATTACAGACTCTTCAGTTACAACTAGGAGTACACCCCTGATTTCCAGTAGTGGAGACTGAATTCTGTCTTATAGAAGTGCATATTCTTCACTTCACATTTGCGACAGTGTCTCCAAGCACTGCTATTCAGCTCAGAATACCAAGAATCCTGATAGCCTGTGTTCTATGTGTATCTCATACAACCAACAGAAGGTATACTGTGATTTCTTCCAAGTAATGGCCATACAAAAGGTAACAGCCGGGTGTCCCGGCCCCCCCCCCCCGCCCAGCATCCTGTTCAGCTATAGGAAGTAAGTCCTGGTTGTGCCTGTAATGATATTTCCTATAAGAACTGGCTTTAAAAAGACCCCAAACAAACAAAAAATGCTGAGCCATCTGAAAAATACAGCTCAGTGTTGGACAGGTTCCTGAAATAGTTCCGAGTGAACTAGTAATATCAAAAGCAGTATGGCCCTGTCAGTGCATTTTTCCTTTGCAGGACGAATTATCCAGGGCTCTGTGTCTCACTAATGCAGCTGTATTGAGACTTTGGTAGCTTGTGTGTATCTAGTCTTAGCGCTCATTCTCAAGGGATGCAATTAGGGTGTCACTGAGTCTTAATTGTCTTTATAGATGTTATTCTCCTTAGAGCCCTGGCCCTTAGAAAAACAAAACATACTGCTTATTTCCAACCCTCCACAAAAAAGTCTGCAGTACTGTATATGGAACTTACAATTATAAAATCATTTATTTTCAGAAGCAACTAGGGAGATAGGTCAGTGATTTATGGAAATTCATCCCACCCAGGCTAAAAGAAACAGATCTGACCGACAACTCTCGAAATTGGTGGGTGGCGAACTCGTGTGGGAGGGAACAGAAGCGCCCCAGTCAGGGAGCTGTGGAGAGAAGGGCTCGAAGCCCACGCCTGTGCCAGCAAGGAGCGCAGAGCAGATCTGTGCATCAGGTAAGGTGCCGAGAACTCAACATCAGCACTGTAAGTGAGGGAGCAGTTACAGAGTGTTGGTTCTTGTCAGATCCTGATACCTGGTAGAAGGATGGCCCTCACGAACGTCGCTTTCAGGTCAACTTCATCTGAAACAGTCGAACAAATAAGAGAGAAGTCCTCAGAAGCCCCATCTCCGCCCTGCAGCGTGAGCCAGTCAGTGGGGATGATTCCCGGGCACTTGCTCTAGGGCAGCACTCCCGACGCCACCGAAAGCTCACACTACAAACCCCTGAGCTACCCTCCTAGCACCACCTAGCCCCTTCCTCACCCGAAGCCCTTCCTAAGGCGCCCGGACACCACCACACGCCGCCCCATTCCGGCACTCAAACAGCGACAAGAGGACCAGAGACCAGCCCGACCACAACCTCAGCTACCCCCAGCCCCATCAGCCACCCCCACGCTCCGCCCCGGGCGCCGCGGGAGAGAGGGCGGGACCGCGAGTAAGGTCCCGGATGGAAGCGGCACGGCGTGCGGCAGCGTGACCCCTCCCTGCCCGGAAGTGCGGCGGCGGTCGCAGGAGGAGCGGTGGCGGCAGCGGGGCTGTACGGGAGCCGCGAGGTACCGAGCGAGGGAGAGGGGTGGCAGCGGGTCTTGTCGCGGGCAGCGATGCGGCTCCGCCACCGCCCGGCCTCGCCGCATCCGCCTCCCGCCGGGCACCGGTGACAGTCACACCTTTCCCTCCCGCCCCGGCAGTATGAGACCCGCCGCGCCTCCCAGCCAGCGCCGCGCTCCGGTACGTACCACCCCGGGCCGGGGGGGTGGGGAGAAACGACAGGGGAGCGCTGCTGGCTGGCGGGTTGCGTGTGGGGGCAGGCCTTTGTTGCGGTCTCTCCTGCCCATCGCCGTGCCGGTGGGGTGGGCCCGGGTCCCCCTGCCTGGGGCAGCGACCTCGCAGGGCCCTTCCCGTAACGGGGACCTGGATGGAGTATTGCTGAGGGGCTCGGGGTACCGCTCACGCTCCCCCTCAGCGCCTCGCCTTCGTGGTGGCGAAGCCGCCTCGGCCCGGGCCGCACAGACGGAGGAGGCTGGAGACTGGTGTTGCTTCCACGTATGTAATCCATACCTTGGGCAGGACGCGCTTCGTAATGGGCTCTTGCAGGCCCTGGCATGAGTGCTTTCGGCTGCGCGGTGCGGGAGGCCGTTGTGCGAAACTGGCTGTTAACATCTTATTTTCTGCGTACGCTCTTGTTATCCTAAGCTGAGGTTCGTGATGGGAAAGTTCACATCCGGGGGGGAACAGATAAAATAGGGCGTCTGCCTCCCTTCTTCGTCCCGCGGCAAACTTTTGGGGACGCTGTAGCAGCAATTGAATAATGTTTTAAGAGCTCGTGTTTGATTCATCTGTGCTGTCTGCACCATTTTATGCGTGGTCAGGAAACGGCATTGACTAATAGTGGTTTTCACCTGATGATGTCATCTACCGAGATTCACAGGAGTCTGGTGAAATTTGCATCATAAGGCTTTTTGAGAATACAAGTAGTTGAGAAGGAGCATAGAGAATGGAAAAAGGCATGACAAAGGAAGCAACATGATCCCTGTTGATGACTTCACGATTGTTTTCGAATTGCAATATACTAAAATCGACAGCTAATTTTAAAGTGTAGTTTTGCTTTGTGAAGGTATTCTTAGCTTGTTTTGTGAAATGATGTTGAGAGTTATAAAAATAGTATTTGAACAAAAAGGATTGTTTCTAACCTCCTGCCGGGGAGAACAATCTGTGAGAGTCAAGCTGGGTCATTCGTTACTCTTATCAGTTCTGCAGAATGCATTATTTTGATGGATTTCCCATATGGTTAGAAGAATTTGTACCACAGTGGTGCTGAAGCTGAGCCATTTGTATGATGGCCAAGGCATTTGCTTAACTATTTAAAAAAAAAAAAAAAGGTTCCCTTTTTCAAGGTTGTGGAGGTTTTTTGGTGGTGGGTTTTGGTTTTTTTTTTGGTTGTTTTTTTAGTATAAACTATTTCTTCTGGAAGTAAAAAGCCCATTTTAGACAGACACTTAGCAGTCACTGTCACTTCTGAAAGTGTTTTATGTGGCTTCCGTATCTGGGCCTTCTGGGATGTGTGACTAGCACAAACATAAATTTTTGTTTGTGAAGGATTTCCAGTGTGTGTCTACTGCACAGTATTTCTCCCCACTCCATAAGTGCATGTTTGCTCAGGAAAGGGAAAATAATTTCTAAACAATACGCCTTTTATATATAAAGCTGCAAACATGGCAGACTTTGGTACATCACCAGAAACTACTTTTAACTCTCTTCTGGAAACCTGAGATTTTAAATATCCAGAAATATCCATGGTGTTATATTGCCTTGAAACAGCTTTCTGCCAAACTTTTAACTTTGGTACTTTACAGTCTGCTTTTAAACTGTCAGCAAAAATAAAGCATTACATTCTGAACTTGCATAGGCGTTGTGAACTACTTGTTGCTATTAAAAACTTCAATACGCTATAGACAAATATAAAATGAATTTGAAAAGCCACCAGTTTTTTCTTGGCCTAATCATCAGTTTTAGCTGTCAATGCGTACAGTTTACTGTTCCTGGATGTCCAGTTGAAATAAGATATTAGAAAACTACTTTTTTTTTCTTTTTCTTTCTTCCCCCCCCCCCCCCCCCCCCTTCTTTTTTTGTTTTTTTTTTTTTTGAAAACTGCTTTAGATGACCCTACTTGAGCAGGGGAGTTGTACTAGATCATGCCTCCAAT
>WYDI02017168.1:20694-35784 GCA_009867235.2 Psittacus erithacus
ATTGTCTTGTGTTTTTTTTCCCGTGTCAGCGCTTTAACCAAATATGGATAGGACCTTCTTTTTTTTTTTTTTTTTTCCCCCCCCCCCCCCCCTTTTTTTCTCTGTGTTGTTTTTATCTGTTAATTTTGGGGCCTTTGAAAGCACCAAACGCAAACATACAGGAAAGATAAGGAAACCAGTTGATACTAACAGCAGAAGTTAAAATGGAAAATAAATAGCTGAGGACAGCAATAGGTAGTGTAGTTACAACTTGTGTGTGCATCTCATTGACTTATCTTTTTATTTACCCTTCCTTGTTTTTTTTTGTCTGCATTTGTTGTTCTCCCACTCTTTCATACACAGTCTCTTCACATCTCTACCCTATGTTCTCATTACATCTTATGCTCTTGTAGAAATGATTGCAAATAGAAATATCGAATGTCATCTGCTTCTGGGGTATGCTCAGGCTTCTGTGTGTGTTTGTCATGATATAATGAAACCAGGACAGTCTTGCCAAAACTACACCATCCCAGATTGGTTTGGTTTTTTGGTTGTTTTTCTTTCTATTGAGAACTAGTGGATATTTGTGGTATTTTTTCT
Organism: Psittacus erithacus; assembly: GCA_009867235.2. NCBI lineage: Eukaryota > Metazoa > Chordata > Aves > Psittaciformes > Psittacidae > Psittacus > Psittacus erithacus. The sequence continues at coordinate 21,274 of WYDI02017168.1, forward strand.
CACAGTTTTTGTGACAGGCTTATAGGCTCCTTGTAGGTATTTCTGTCTCTCTGTAAAAAGCAGTCTATGACATGCTGCCCTTTCTGCTTCCTGTGTGTTTAGTAAAACAAGATTCAGAGTAAGGACATGTAAATGAGATTATTACACCCATTAAAAAGCAGTAACCTAATACTTGTAATCATAAAATAATGTGGTCTTCAAAATACTGCGCCCTGGATTGAAACATGAAGATGTTGGAAAGTGTCAGCATTGTTCCCTTCCCGCCTTATTTAGGTCTTCCTTCACTGTGGATGTCAGAGCACTTTGACAGCTAGCTCTTCCTTAACCATCTCCTTTGTATTGGCTGTCACACAGTCAACTGTTGTTGTTTTACTGATGTTATATTAACTTATGTGAATTGCATACCTTCAGAAGTGTACTAGCATAGTGAAGCTGAAGGGGCTCTCTCCTAACTTTGCGGAGGTCGCTGGACTGAGGAGGAAGAGCATTTTGGTAGCCGCATGGGTTCTGTGTTTTGCTGTGTAAGTCCTAAACCTTGCATTTTTTGGGATCAAGTAGAAGGACTTTGCCTCAGTAGTTGTCTAGTGCCTGCACCATTATGCCAGAGATTTGCTCTCCAAGAGGCTTTCGTACCTTGGCTCATGATTCCTTTTCCTCTCTCTGCAAAATGCATGCATATTCATAAGAGGCTTCTTCCTTGCTTTGATTTCTTGAGAAACTTTCCAGTTTGTCCTTATGACACCTTTTTTTTTCAATTACTTCTTGTTCCACCCAAGTCAAAACGGCTCCCACTGGTACTGTCCCTTCAAATGGACAGTCGGAAGTCTCTCCTTCAGTTTGTGCTTTGTACTTAAAAGAGATTGTTGAAACTGTGTGAGGGGCGGAGGTACTTACATAGTGCAATGCAGGTGTAGTAGTTGTTACTGAGAGAAGATGGTCACCCTGCTTCAGTGGGTTTCTGAAAGCAGTGTGTATGCTATGTTACGGAGTGTGTATTGTTTTGTGTAAGCGTTTCAAATCTTGGTAATGTTTTAGCTATTCAACTTTGGTGGGGCTAAACGTTAGCAGAAGTTCAGTATTGGAGTTGAGGTTAAACAGGAAAAACTCTCAAGTTTGCTGGTTCCAGTTTACCTGAGTTTAATAGCTTCCGGATGTGGGTGTGTTAACCTGGTTTCAAATGATTCTGTATCAGCTGTAAAGGGTTGTGTTTTTTTTTTTTTTTTGTTTGGTTTTTTGTTTTTTTTTTTTTGTTCTTTACAAGGAATTGGTTTGCAAGCAGGCATGTTAGCTGTCAGTGTTGTTTGCATATAGCATTTAGGAAATGTAGTGGAAAGTGAGATATTCTTGCAGCTGAGTCAGAAACTCGTTGGCATGGACTAGTGTAGAGACCTCACATGTACAAATTCCCTGAATTAGATTACTTATCCTTGATGCTGCGTTGTATCTCCCATATACCATTTATCATTTGATTTTTTGTGGAAAGTATCACACTTGCCACTTTTCATTGGTTACTTGTCTTTTCCTTTCTGTGGAAATCATCCAAAATAGGTGACATAAAACGAATGTAATATGTTACTTCCGGAATTTGACAGTTGCTTTCATGAAAAAAGCTGTTTTCTTTCCCATGCTGCTTATTCAGGGATTAAAGATGGACTAAATGATTTCAAAGTGGACTTTTTTTTTTTTTCATGTAGTGTGGAATGCTGTGTAAAAATGAGAGAAGGGTTGGTGTTGAGTTCTCAGCTCTATAAAAGAAGCTGCTGCACGTACTTGTAACCTTTTTTTTTTTTTAGTATTAAAAATGTTTAAGTGTGCTCTCCCTTGATTTCATTGCTGAATATATGGAATGAAGCTGGTGAGTTTTGGGAACCTTTTTAAGATGGTAATTTGCTTCTTGTGTGTCTGTGAGGGTTTTGGTGGTGGTTTGTTGGTTTTCTTTTTTTAAGTTCATATCTCAGCTCAGTTGGTATGCATTATTTGAAGCTCTGGTTTGATTGTACTCTTGCTGTAGGATTGCTTTAGAATAGACAACTGTTGAGCCTTTAATTAGCAGTACTTTGTCAATTGAGTAGTGAACAGTCTCTCAGTTCTGCCCACCTTCATCTGTGTGACATTTGCTCTTTGCACTATATTGTGACTTGACTTCTTAAGCAGTTCAAAGGTGAATTATCATTTGATGTGTAATTTAACTGGCTGCTTTATAGAAAGAAAAAGTAATTGTGTGCCAGGGAGAAGCTCTTGGCGTAGGCAGTGTTGCTGCTTATGGAATGAATGTCTCCAGCAGTTGGGAAACTTCCAAAGTTCATGGGGTGGGAACCTTTTATTGTTATACCTGCCTCTGTTGTGCAGTGGAGATCCCTGGGTGAAACTTAGGAGGCAAGGTTTCTTTCGACCTCCTTCCTTGTTGCTCCTTTAATGTTTATCCCCTCCCAAGAGCTCACTTACCAGTTGGTCAAGTCACTTGCAAAATCAATTCGTAAGTAGGGTTACGAATGGAGGAGGGAATCGGGGGACAGTGATGACTTGCAGTTGATTTGTTTCAAGTGACTTGTTTACTTGTGTATTAAATGCTTTGAAAATTAATTAGGCTTGTGTGTCTTTAGAAGGGTTTGGGGTTTGTTGCATCAGTTGTTGCTTCCTGAAAAACTGAAATTGCATGTAGGTGCCGAACTCATTCTGGCCCGAGAAATAGCTGCTATAACTTTCTCCTCTGGTGTCATACTTTCTAGTTCTCTGTTCCCTGCTGATGACTTCTTTGGAGAACTACTTGTCCAAAAAGTTTTAATTTTCCTGGCTTTCTTTATTCATATTCAGTTTCTAATTGATGGGTCTGTTTTCTCCATCAGCATGGCCTGTAGCCTGTGAAGGACAGCCTTTTTCAGTATACAGGGATTAAGTGGGGGAAAAAAAAAATCACTGGTTTAAGTTGAAATAAAATCTAAATATAAGTAATTTGGTGCTTTGAGTTTGAATTTGTTGCTTTGCTTAAAGTATTAATCTAATGATCTAGATTAGCTAGCTAATAATTTATTAATGCTCTTTAGAAGAGGCACTGGTTTACTGTTTGAGGTATCTAACACAATGGGGCTCTGAATTAATCTGTAGACATTACCTCAGCAACAAAACAGTACTCTTCGATGGTATTTTTTCATAAATTTTAAAACAGATAGAAACTTGTTAACAGAGTTTAATTTCAGAGTCGCTTGTTTGTAATAAAAAATCTTGAAGATAAAATCAGATCTGTTTTGTAAGGAATTTAGATAACAAGTGCTTAATATAGTTTGCTTCAGCTTCTGGGAGCAATACATCATGAAAATATTTAACTTTAACTCCTTTCTGTAAGCATCATATATGTACCAGTGGTCACACTGGTATTTACCTAGGAAATCGAGTAACTGTTCTTGTAACAGAGAACAGAATACCGTCATGTCAACTAATGTGTTTGTGGTGTGCATGAAATTAATTGCAGCAATTTGCATGCATACCTATTTTAAATGTTTTTTTTAATGCGTTTGGAAAGTTCTGCTTTGTATAAACTCATTTAAAGATGTGAGGCATACTACTACAGTCCTGAAAATGTTACACTAGAAATCAAATTGTTTAAAATCCCTTGCTGCTTTGGGTAAATGTAAGTTAATATAATACATTGCTGTATTGAGTGTTGAAGTTGGTGTGATCTGACTCGCAGGTCTGGTACTGCATTTGGTGTATGGTGGTTTCAGAGGAATAGAATGTATAAAATCCAGCTTTTTTTTTTTTTTATCTTTGCAGAATACATCAAGGTACATTTTGCTTGTTACTTCTGTGCATATAGCAAACAAACTTTTAAAATGTAAAATGGCAGCTGAAGAATATTGGTGTTGCAATGGGTGATTTATAAGAAACAAACTTCTTATACTGAAGAAGTTTGCATAAAGACATTTTTTGCAAGATTTACGAAATACGCCATGCATGTGGTTGATCTGAGGGGAAAACAAATAAATGCAGTAAATACATCTGGAAGGTTTGTATTAATACTATTACATCCTGTGAGAGGCTTCTGGTTAGTTCCTGTGTTGCTTATCAGTGATGCTTTCCTAAAGTGTGACTGTTCTCTTAAAAAAAGAAAAAAGGGGGGGGAGGGGGTTGGAGGGGATGAGGGGCGGTTAGGAGTGGGAGGAAATCATAATACAAGTAGAAGTGGAAGAAAACCTTGCGTAGGCAGTAGCCTGCTTAAAATTTGTATGTGGTAAACTTTGTACCCATAGTTAGTTACTGTGATTAGTTGTATTGATAAGATTATCAAGCAAAATTAAGCTTTATTCTGTGATCAGTAGTTTGAAATATTGAATATTGTTTCATAGACCAGGCATAATTTTTTTAATGATTTAAATATCAGTTTTATTTGGAAGTGTGCCACTCCCTCCAGTAGTTGTGAGACTCCACTCACTGAGTGGTGGCAAGTGGTGAGGAAAAAATACATGGCAGTAGAATCATCTAATGTTATTCTGGGTAACTAATAAATTAGTGTCTAAGCTTTCACAGAGGTTTCCAGAGTCACTTGTGAAGATGGGCTCATCGCTTGGTGTTAGCTGACTTTTTGATTTCCTGATATTAAATTGCATTTTTAACTTCTGGTTTTTTGGGGTTTTTTTTGTGAAAGCAGTATTCTGTGGCTGAACTGGATCATCACTATGATTCACAGTGTGGTTGTGTCTCCTGAAGGGAGGCAAGAAACAGCAGCCTTGCATCTGCCTTAGGTCTGCCTTATTTGACAGCACTGAAGATGAAACGAAGTTATTTACTGGCCGTAGCAAGTGGAGGACTTTGCAAGCCCAACTGTGCTAGGGTATCAGTAAAGAGAGGAGAAATGTTCGGCTTATTTGAGCATAGGTGTCAGTGAGTGATGGCCTTGGTGGTCTGCAGCCTGTGCAGCACAATTTCTGGAAACAGCTTCGGTAATAAGACAGCTACTTGCAGTAGTAGTTCACAGTGTGGTGGTTTGTGGAATATTTTGCCAGCAAGAGCTTCTCGAAGGCAGCTGAAGCAGCTTATGAAAAGAGACTTTGATGCGATAGAACTTACCACCTTTTTATCAACCCTGTTGCTTTTGTCAAACTGAAATCTGCTTAACTGTGCCCAGACTAGCCAGGCAACTCTGACAGCCCTATGCCATCCTGTTTGCCTTACTGTTGTTTTTAAACTTAATTAAACATTACTTACATAGGAACAAACTGATGGCAGAATGAGGCTGTGCTGGGGGGCAAGGGGAATGTGAGTAAACAGCCTGTTTGACAAGGTATGAGTTAAGATTTTACGCATTCATGCTTTGGTAACAGGCTTTTTTGCAAGACAGCATTTTTCCTATTGCTTAGTTTTAATCCTCAGAGAGTTTGCACAAGTTTTTTTAAGTGAGTAGGTGATGTGTGTTATCTTTTTCAAGAAAGATCTGTAGTGAGGAGCCTGGTATAGAGTAACCTGCACCATCCCCTGTTCCCTTTCCTTCTCATCCTGTGTTGCAGTCCAAGGCTGCAAATAGAGCAGTGAGTTCTGCTGCCTCAGCAGATGTAGAAGCAGTGGGGCTTGGTGTTGCGAAGCAAGAAGTGGTTATTGCTGAGTAGTCTTGTGAAGCATTAAATGGTTCTGTGAAAGTTGAAAGCTATTGAAATCTTTTAATGCTCAAACTAATTTCAAAGAAGTAAGATTTGCGTGAAAGAAATGTAAATACTGCTTTTGGTCTTGGGACTTACTCTTTCTAATCTATAATTTTAAAAGTTTATAGCTCCTGAGTTTGATCAACTGGTCTTTCTTAATGTTGTGGTTTAAGCCAAGCTGTAAATCAGAACCATGCAGCACACTTGCTCACAACCCCCCTTCCTCCCTCAGCTCCCAGAGGTATGGGAAGGAGAATCAAAAAGAATACAACTCCCATAGGTTGAGATAAGAACAGTCCAGTAACTAAGGTATAACACAAATCACTACAGCTACCACCAGTAATAACAATGACAAGGGAAATAACAAGGGGAGAGAATACAACCGCTCACCACCCACTGCCATCCGACACCCAGCTGGACCCCTGCGGCGGTCTAGCCCTTCCGGGTAACTCCCAGTTTACGTCCTGGGCATGATGTGCTGTGGTATGGAATACCTCTTTGGCTAGTTTGGGTCAGGTGTCCTGTCTCTGCTTCCTCCTGGCTTCCCCTCCTCCCTGGCAGAGCATGAGGCTCAGAAAGTCTTCGGTCACACTAAACATTCTAAGCAGTAGCTAAAACTATCGGTGTTATCAGTGCTGTTCCCAGGCTGAAAGTCAAGAACGCAGCACTGCATCAGCTACTAAGAAGGAGAAAAATAACTGCTACTGCTGAGCCCAGGACACTTAAGAGGTTTGAATTGGTTTTGTTGTGGAAAACGGTATCTTAAGCAGATTATTTTGGAATTGTTTTTAAATCTAAATGTATAAACAAAACAATCTCAATGTTTTTGAAACAATAGGAGAAATTGTGTGTCTTTGAACTTCAGAAACCAGCCTCTATTGGACTGAAGTTGGGAGCTATAGTCAGTGATTCTTTATGGGTCCCTTCCAGATGGAGGTATTCTATGAACTTTGAGGATTTTCTTTTTTACCTTTCTGGGTGTGCATGTGTTTAGCTGCTGTTCAAGACTGCAAGTCTAGCTTTGCTTGCTTTGATGGCTTTCATCAGGTTCTCATATAGCTATACTTTCGGAGATTCCTAGTTAATATTCACTAAAGCAAGGGAGTGTGCAGCTGTACCTCTTGACCTACCTGTCTTTTGTACAGAGTTGTCTGATCAGCTGTTGAGGATGAAATTTAGTACCCAGTCCATTGAAATTAGTTCAGTTTCAAGACTGGGTGAACTAGCATCGAATGCAGTTTAGTCCTCTGGCAGAATTGAGTTTTGGTGTTTGGAGATCATGTGTAGGTGGTTTTTTGATTTTTGGTTGTTTGGGTTTGTTTTTTTTTCCTCTCTATTTTCCCGCTTATAAGTGTCAGTTGTTCTTTGCACAGTATAATACACTTTGGGACTGATCTGGTACGAGGCTGTATGAGCTGTACCTCTTACAAACTTACCATGAAGGTGCAGCTCTGTGCACAGATGTGTCCTCTGTTTGCCATGATAGGTAACACTGTAAGAAATGAATTATCAAAAGCCCTCCTGACAACATCTGTGAGCTTTTGGCTGCTGAAAGCAGTTGTACCATTTCAGTGTGGACTTCCCAGGTGATAACCATCTGCAGAGGTTAATGAGGAGAGCATTATGCTGCTGTTGCTCTTTACAACTTCTCTGCAGAAAATGAAACCATCTGTCTCCAGAGAGTGTAGTCCAGTGTTTTTCACAAATCTTAGGAATTTAAAAAGAAAGGAAAACCAAAACAAACCACCCCAAACTAACTACAACTTGAAGTCAACTTTCTGTTTGTTTTTACAGACACTTGTTTCATGTGCAAAATTGAAAGCCAAGATTAGCAGTTTTGATTTGGTGAACTCTTAATTGTGTGTAACTGAAGCATTTAGGGGAAAAAGAAGTCTTCATTAAATGTACTTTAGCATGCCAGTGATTTGTTTGAGTAAGAGTAATGGAGTAAAACTAAGGCTAGGAAAAGATCGCTTTGGCTGTATACCAGGAAAAGCCCCAAACATTAGTAGATTATTTGAACAGAACAGTTTTCCAAGTGGTGTCGTGGTGGAAAACCCCAGCTTTTTAGGTCCCATAAAACTAGACTGGTCAATGAAATTAATGTGCTGTAAGAAATAGTACTGCATGTCTTTAGGGGAATGCATACATGACTCCCTTAGGGGATGGTCTAGGCTATCTAATAAGGGGTGCAGTGGGTGTCCTATAGTACAGAGCAATAATGCAATTCTAATGCTCCAGGATATTATTAATAAGCTTGGCAGATGTAAGCTACACAGTTACAGTTCAGTCTCTGCTGAGCACTGTGTTTTCTCTCAGCTGAGGTAAAATTCAACTATATTTTTCAGTGGATTGGTATAGCAAATAAAATTCAGAGCAAAGCCTGAAAATTGCATGTACTATGCTTGACAGTTTTTACAACAAATAGCATAATCTTGCTAATTTTGAACTGGTGACTTCAGTGTTATTAGTTATAGCTACACCACCATATTCCTGTAAAGTTGGGCATTTCACATGAGCTGGGTTTTGCCTGGCTCTCCTTTGCTGGGGCTCTTCTGCTGGAACCCCCTTGAGGATGTGCTTTTAAATTCTGGAGACTTAGTTGCAGCTATTTTAAGATGTTTCTGATCCCAGCTGCCTGCCCTATCTCTGCTGGAGTTTACTGTCCCCAGAGTAGGGGTGGCCGGAGATGAATATGTAGTTTCTCAACTGTCACAGTGCCATCTAGGGTTAGTGTTTTTTCTCACTGCAGAGCTGTGGAGAGGGTTATGAATTGGCTGGTGTTGTGGATGCTGAAGCGTGTGTGTTTCTTCTGGCAGGGCAATAGCTTCCAGCAGCGCTGGGGGCCTGGCAAGGGTGAGATCTTCATTGTGAAGCACATAGGAGCGGCCAGAACTTATGATTTAAGCCCCCAAACCTGGTTTAGTTTTGTACAAACTTGGTTGCTATTGTGTGGCTCAAGAGCAAACTTAGATAAGCATTTTTTTAATACTATGTCCTAAATAAAGTCCCCAAATTCTTCCTTTTAACTGTTAATAGATCTCTCACTTCTTCAGTTAGGGTTTTCCTGTGCCTGACACAGCTGCTGTTCCCTTCTGCTTGCCCTAAAAAGGAAACAGTTCATATGTTAGAAGTACTACAAATACTGAATGTAGTATATCCTTAACCTATATGTTTTCTAACTTAGGGGGTGGATATATATAACTGCAGTTGTTTAAGTGTTAGTAATACAGTTAAATGTTGCAGTGATAGCAATTAAATTCAGTAAATACTGAACACTGTGTTTAAATTTTGTAAGTATATCTTGAGTATGTTTCCAGAGAAGCAAATGATGATACTGAACAAATTGGCAGCAGGGTTGGAACTGAATGATCTGTAAGGTCTCTTCCAGCCCAAACCATTCTGTGGTTATATGAAATTAGAAAACTGCCTAAGCTTGATAGACCTTTCAAATGCTTGTAATTTTTGTTGTGTATCATACAGCAGAAAATTTAGTTTAATCATTAGCTATAGGAAATATGCAGCAACTCTTTCAAAAAGATCAGTTGTGAAGACATGCAAATCATGTTAATTAAGAAACAGTCCTATCTTTTACAAAGTTCAGATTTTTTTGCCTACTTACTAGTAGAAATCTTACAAATTTTTCTAAGTATAATCAGCTTACTACACAAACTCTTAAACAGGGAGGAAAAAAAAAATTCTCTTTGATTGGATATTTTAAGTCTCTGAAATTTGGTGAGAAGGTGAGAAAGCGAATCTCTCTCCTGTGGATTTGATCAGCATTCAGGCCCCAAGAGTTTCATGCTCTTGGGTAGGCGTGACCCAGGTGATGGGTGGCTGTTACACAAATCTTTCCATGGCCAAGGAGAAAGGGACATGGCTTTCTTGACTCTTAAACAGTTTGGCCTTCATAAGTTGGTGCTACCTTGAACTGTTTGAGTCAACTGGAACATTGCTTCAGTTAGGGGTGCAAAAGTAACTTTGTGTTGGGCCTTAAAATGTCTTTCACTTCATATTTAACTATTTTGATATGTTTTGTTCTCCATCTTTAGCTTCATAAATGTATATTCTCTTACCCAAGAAGTGATAAAATTCAGTATTTTTCCCAGTTGTTTGACTTTCTAAAAACCAAAACTGATTCATTAACAAGCAATGATAGATAGTATTATATACGATACTTACATAATACTATGTCATTGCTCACTAGTGAGAGGAAATTAAATCAATACCTCTGTAACTAGACAATGTTTATTTTGAATGAGGTTTTGGAAGCTGATTTTATTGAATGGAAGGCTTCTTCACGTTAGATTTATTTAAGTTTCAGCTGTGCAATTAGACAAACTATATTTGGTTTCTGAATTACATATTTACTAGGAATAAAAAGTTGGAGGAACAGGGTGTTACTTGGCAGTTAACTTTCGGGAGGTGATCTTTTATTTCAGCCAGTGATGAAATACCAGTATTTCCAAAGAGGGGAGTAAAAAAGTTAATTTGTAACAGCTTTGTGTTTCTTGAGATGTTCAGTCCTGATTGAGAAGAGGCTGTCACCATTCAAATGCAGTATGTAATACATGCATGTGGGATTTCTTGGTATGGTAATTTTTTAGGCTTTCCTTAGAGATTGCTAAATGATATTAATACCACTCACTCTTAGACAGCAATTAGTTTTTGCATTAGCTGTTAAATGCTTGATGTGGTTTGCTGGATAGAGATGTTTGATGTTTCAGTCACAACAAGTTCTACAGCCTCTTTCTGGGGCTTTGTGGAGTCTGTGCTGTCATGGTTTGGAAGTGCACAATTACATTACTATTAAATGTTGCTTTGTTGTCCAGTTTCTGGACAGGACATGAGGAAAAGCCTACACCGTGCCAGACTCACTCATGTGAGGGTATCCCTTCCTGGAGGAAGGGATGTCAGAGCAAAGAGGGTCAGCAGGAGCTGATCATCAAGTTCCTAATGTGCTTTCCTTCTCACTCTTGAGGGAGTAGGATGGGTCACTGGCTTGCTTGGTGAATTGATGTGTGGGTTAGGTTCTGGCAGGCTGGATTTGACTTTTGAGGTGTGTTGGTTACCCTGCAGAAGACTGCTTAGCTGTTCCTGCCAGTAATTTGCTGACTGTAACACCTTATTGAAATACAAAGATAAATTATCCCTATGGTCACTGGTTAACATGTGCACCTGCTGTTGTGCACTTACTAAACTATTATTACTCTGAAAAAACTATTGGGATATAGTTGTTACACTGAGCTTCTGCTCTCAGATGTGAGGGCTGGCTAAAGATCATGTTAACACTTCAGACAATTCTTCAAATAGGTTTATGAAGTGTTTTGTGGGTTTATTTTGGAGGGTTAGGAAACTCCTCTTTGTGTTCATATGCATGTGGTAGTTTCTTAATGAGCTAGTAATTTTTTCAGTGAAGAAACTGAGATGGTTCCAACACAAGATGTAACAACCTGGAAATGTGTTCTTGTCTAGCTCTAAGAGATTGAAAAGAAACTCTATTTAGAATAATGTGGACAAATATTCAATTTTTTGGAAAGGAAGCAAGATAATGTTTTATGGAATCCATGTTCTGCGGATGTAAGATCTCTTCTTAAAAGTTACAAAAATGGGGAGCTGATACAGCTTTTGATGAAGCTTTATGGAGGGTAGCCCATGCTTTCTTTATACTTCATGTGCAGGTAATTAATGATAATCAACTTACATGGCTTGAAGCTTAACACAAGTATTTTTTTGACTAGGAGAGTACTTTAGTTGATTCCTGAATAAAATGTGCTTTGAGAAATCCCTTCTTTTATTATATGTGTGCCTACAAACCCACTACTGCTCGGCAAGTGGTACCCAGCTCTGTGAAAATCCTAATTTAACTGGGACCGGTCTACCTGGCAGAGTGATTAGCAGGTAAAACCAATACCTTCCTTAAGAGACCAGTACAAGTGATAAGCCCATCACGTCTGGATTAGAAATTAGAAAGAAGTTCTTCCCTGTGAGGGTGGTGAGGCAGTGGAACAGGTTGTCCAGAGAAGCTGTGGCTGCCCCATCCATGGAAGTGTTAAAAGCCAGGCTGGATGAGGCTCTGAGTAAGCTGGTCTAGTAGAAGGTGTCCCTGCCCAAGGCAGGGGGTTGGAACCAGATGATCTTTAAGGCCCCTTCCAACCCAAGCCAGTCTGTAAGTCTGTTCATTCTGTGTTTGGGGTCTGGGAGTACAGGTTAAGTAAAATACCTTCGAGCTTTTCTTCTGTTTGCATTTGGTTTGTTTTGGTTGGCTGTGTGGTTTGGGTTTGTGTGGGTTTTGGTGTTTTTGTTTTTGTTTTTTTTTTAAATTTTGATTTTTGATGGTGGGAGTGTTTGTTTTGTTGTCTGGGGTTGGTTTTTTTTGAAATTAGACAATGAAAGCAGCATCTCAGTGAGTAAAATCATCACTGACTGCTGCGCTACGTTCAGCATGGGTATATCATTTTATTGAAAAACCAACCAAACAGCTAGGGTACTTGACATCCTTTAAAAATACATCTCTTTCCCTTTGAAAACCAGAAACTTCTTTTACCCTCATCCATTAAAACTTGTTTTACTGTTCCCAGTGCTTGTCTACTCTGGTCAAACATATCTGCCTGGCAAAATGGCCACACTGGTTTGTTAAGCCAAGTCCAGAGAAGTGTGGCATTGCCTGATAATGTCCTGTCACCTCTGGTGCTTTGTTCATGATAGCCTGCAGAGAAATAAATGCAGGTTCTAGCATGCGTTGTTTTGTCCTCCAGATAACAGGCCTGTCTTTCTGCACTTCATTCATTTAACTCTGCCCAGTCATTCTCAGACTGGTTTTGTAAACTGCAGCTCCATCTTGTTCCCAACCATTTGATCTAATAGGCTGTGATGAGGGCTTGGTACTTGAAAAATCTTTTTGTCAGAGCTGAGGGCAGTGGCTGATCAATGATACATAAACATTTTCTTCAAAGTGGTATTTAGATGTCTCCCCAAGCAGAGTACAGTATATAGAACAAAAGGGTAAATGTGTAAGTGTGTTTTTTTTCTCACCTTCAGTCTGCCCTTGTAAGGTCCACTTTGCCCTGGTAGCCATCACTGGCCACACAAAGTGGGTAAGGCACTTGGCCTGCAAGGCCTGCTTGGTCTGAGCGGCAGTCTGGGGTCTGAAAAAATTCTTCCTTCCCCAAGCACCTCTACACTTCAGGATAGCATCTTTGAAGCTTGTGTTCTCTTTTGCCTTGCAGTTTTGGTAAATATCCCCACATCCCCACCCAAATACTGATTAATAGGTTAAGCAAAGGGCAGATGGGCAGTACTGCTGAACTGTTTCCCTGCTGTTCCTGGCAGTCCTTGGTATGTCTTGACAGAGAGCCTCTGATGCTCTTTGTATTTCTTCTCTGTTACTCAGTTTTTCTGTTAGCTGGTTTCTTACTTTTTTTTTTTTTTTTAATTACACATCCAGGCATATTAAAAAGTAAAAAAGACAGCTCTTCAACACAGGCTCACAGTATGATATGAGGTATTTAAAGTTACTGTTTTTTCCCAGTTTTCTGAATCTAAAAATTTGATTGACTTGGTAAATCCATGCCAAAAAAAGTGATGTCTAAATCTGTTCCTCAAAGACTTATGAGCTCATGAAAATCAGTTTTCTGGTTCTACTGCTGTAAAAAAAACTTAACAAAATGCTGAAGCTATTCAGAAGGATCTGTAAAGGGTACTTATGTAAAATCATGCTTTCTGTCAGAACCTGAAATAAAAAAAAAGCCATGCAGCAGGTGGAAGCAACCTGTGAAGTATGAATGCCCTGGGTAGAGCAGGTACAGAGACAGGGTGGCAGACACCTGAAAATAATTGAGAATATCCACCCTTGCTTAGAGTTAAATTGTCAGTGAATCGGGCAATTTAGCTGTGTGACAGGAGGGGGCAGATAATGACTGGTAGCTAGCAGCAGGTCACTGGATGCTTTCTAAAGAGCTTGCTATACAGCAGTTATTTTCAGTCTTTTTCAATTTAGAGACACTTTCAGAGCAAACTAGGCTCAGATCTGCTGCTCCTTCATGGTTACTGGGAGCTGAACAGTCTAATAGACTGAAAGAATTGAGGAGCAGATTAGAGATGAGGGAGTCCTGTGCATCTCATGCAAATGACAGAATAAAGAATAGGGGTATATTTCTTCCTGGTTTTAGCTTTGGAGAATTGAAGAAGAGCAAACAGGTTCAGAAAAGCTGAGGTGAGCTATTCTAATTCTTTCAGGATGTGGTTCTATCTAAAATCCATCATGTATTTGGGTAGCAGCTTCAGTTGTTACCATTGAATAGGATCTGCTTCCAGAAATAATGGTAGTATAAGTACTAATATTTGCTTTATGAAAGAGGGATGTTCACATGTACGTTTCCCAGGAGTTTTGCTCTGCATGGTTTTGTACAGACAGTCAAAACAAATTGTAAACCTGCAAACAAAATCTCGGTAAACACAGCTTCTACAATATATGTAATTCTTGCTTAAAAAAAACACAAGGCAAGCAAGTTCCATTACCTTAAATTTAGGGTGGCTGTTTGCTTCTAGTTTTCATCTATGGAAAGTACTTTTAAGTACTGAAGATTGCTGTAAATAAAAAAAAGTCTTACCTGGCAAAAAAAACCCAACCAACCAAACAATTTATCAGAGCTGAATTGTATTTATGATTACACTTCAGTGTCTCTGATCCATGTCCTGCAGGAGACCTATTCACTGATATTTTTTATTTTTTATGTTTTTTATCTATCTAGTCATAGTAGGTCTGTTAGTAGAGATCCAGTGTGGGATCTGATTATATAGCTGTTGTGGTTTAAGCTTAGTCGTAAATTAGACAAAGCATGTAGCCTGCTTGTTTTCCCCCCACAACCTGTCCTTC
>WYDI02017169.1:1083-84915 GCA_009867235.2 Psittacus erithacus
CTTCCCTGGGCAACCCATTCCAGTGCCTCACCACCCTTACAGTAAAGAACTTCTTCCTTATACCCAATCTAAACTTCTCCTGTTTAAGTGTGAACCTGTTACCCCTTGTCCAACCACTACAGTCCCTAATGCAGAGTCCCTCCTCAGCATCCTTATAGGCCCCCTTCAGATACTGGAAGGCTGCTATGAGGTCCCCATGCAGCCTTCTCCAGGCTGAACAGCCCCATGAAGCAACGTGTTCCTGTTGGGACAAGACGCTCCGGGACTCTCACTCAGCAAGGCTTAGTTGGTGCATTGCTCTGTAATTACAACAGGCGCTTGATTTAAGCTGGAGCTTCTCTGAAGTTATTTGAATCAAGAGCATGTTGCATAAAGGTGAGAGCAAGACAAGCAGTATTGATAACAGGGCAGAGGAGCCCTGTGCCACGAGGTTAATTTGGATGCAGAGCCATTCACATTTGGCAGATTTAGAGGAAGGCAGATATAGAAAGGTCGGAAGAGAGCAGTGGGAGGTGCTCCTTGGTGGCTCTTTCTCTCCCTTTACAAAAGCTTGTCTCAAACTTGCAGACACAGTTCTGCAGAAGTGGTGCACATCTCCCCCTCCTTCCTTACACCGCATATTACCAGCTGAGACTGAGGATTCAAGTGAACTGACAACCTGAAATATAAGAGCCTCCATATTAGAGCTAAAAAGTAACCTATGTGCCTCCTAACCAACTGCCTGCTGAGCAGGTGCTGCTGATGTGAAAAGTTTATTAACATGCTCTGCCAGGACATCCAGGAGGAATCTATTCCTGAGGCCACATTCTTCATGAGAGTGCTGCCTGACAGCAAGATTAGCTGGAAGCCTGTGAGTGTCATGGCTGAATCCATAGGCTCAAATGTCTTAGAGATGAGGATTTTTTTAAAGGATGTAGTAAAGGGCACTAAGCAAAGAAATAGAAGGTAAGCCATATTTGTAAGAGGCATTTCGTTGTTCAGGTTTACCCGAATACAGTACAGCAAAAAGTTCCCTTAGGTTTGTGATGTTGTTGTGTTCCTAAAATTGCTTTCTTCTGATGCTTTGCTGGAACTTTTAATGGAAAGTGGTTGATTTGGAAACCACCATGAAAGAGGTTGTGTATGGGAAGAGGCCTGTTGCATTTTCCATTTTTTACCTTTTCTTTTCCTAAGCAATAATTTACCTAATTTAACATATCTTTGGTTATACACCCTGCCTTGCCAAACAACGGATATTTTCAGAGGCTTAATAAGAGGTTGGCAGATACTAGTCCATCTCACATGTCAGTTGGATGAAAGGAAGCGATGCTGTTGAGACTGTCAGCTACTGAAAGGCAAATATATTTTAAGGCCAAGGTTTGTTACTGAGCTGAAATGGACTTCAGGTGCCTTTGGTCTCTTAACTTTGTAAAATGACTGAGCTAAGGAAAAATGACAGGTAAACTAGTATCTGAAATATTTTCTAACAGAATTGCATATCAAGTACCTATGTAAATCAATTTATAAAATACCAAATTAGTTGTGGAACACTGAAATTTCTAACTGGTGCATACAGATGTTTTACAAGTCATTAGAAGATAGTAACTTACGAAAACAACCAGCTTGGCTAATGATGTCCTGGACTTAAAAAAGCAGCTGTGAAGGATATTGAATAAGGCACATTCCTTTCTCCAGAGACGTCTGTGGACTGAAAGGTGTTTAGGAGCCAGTCATAGAGGAATGCCTTGGTCATGAAGTAATGCCGCCCCTCAGTCCACTGCCAAGCATGGTCCACATATTAGCTTGTGTAGCTTTTGCCTTGTTCAAATCTGCTGTAAAAAGGAACTTTTCTTGTGGGCATTTCTGTAATATTCATCATTCTTTCTTATCATAATGGTAGTACAAAGCAGCCTGATGTCATATTCAAAGTCCTTCTGGCCCATCCATCCACATATGCCTCCAGTTCACCTGTAATATCAGCTTCACCACTGACCTGCTGTGTATTCAAACCATCTGTGGGCTTTATTCGTTGCTACTGCCAAAGTTAAGGATGAGCTGTGGGTAGACATAAACACACTTAACCTCATTTTCTCCTTTTAAATCCCTTCTTAAAATCTCCTCTGTGATAATCCCTGAAAGAAACAAAAGTAGGTTAACAATAGGTTATGGCTGCCGCCTCTTGTGTTGTCTGGTGCTGTCTCTTTGTTTCCTCCTGCTTCCTTGTCAACCATCCATATGCACCTGCTGGACTTTTTTTCTTTTTTAATGTTTCAAGGCAGGATCCATCTTTTTTATACTTTCTGAGCTTCCAGCGTGCCTGTTGCGTGGCCTGAAACTCCGTAACACAAGGAAGAGAAAATAACTGATGGCTCAGTGCTTCACAGCTTTCAAAAGCTTTTTTCACAGGACCAAATGAGTAAAATGGGTGTTTTTATCATATGACAAAAGTGAAAAATGAAGGCTTATGTCCTTAATGAGGAATGTTCTATAAATATTTCTGTTAATTTTAAAGGTCTGAGCTGAAATACAGGTATCTTTTCTCTTAAGGGCTTGTGGCATTCCTTAGTGTTTTAATATCAGATCTCCCAGTGCTTCCATTTGCAGGCATATGTTCAGCACTGCTGCAGATCAGGAGCTTGAGAAATGGGAGGTTTGAGTATGGATAGGACATTTGCTCAGTGTTTTCCCAAGCATCCATAGGAGCTCTTTGCCAGAACCTATGGCACCAGTTTAATCATAGAAGAGTTTGGGTTGGAAGGAACCTTAAAAATCATATAGTTCCAACCGCCCTACCATGGGCAGGGGCACCTGTTGCCAGACCAGGTTGCTAAAAGCCCCATCCTACCTGGCCTTGAGCACTTCAGGGATGGGGCAGCCGCAGCTTCTCTGGGCAACCTGTGCCAGTTTCTCACCAGGCTGAACAGCCCCAACTTTCTCAGAATGTCTTAATAGCAGAAGTGGTCCAGTGCCCTAATCATCTTCATAGCCTTCTCTGCACCTGCTCCAAAAGGTTCATATCCTTAATGCTGGGGGCCCCAGAGCTGAACATAGTACTGCAGCGGGGGTCTCATGAGAATGGAGTAGAGGAGAAGAGTACACGCTCCTGTTGATGCAGCCCAGGATACGGTTGGCTTTGTGTGCTGTGAGCGCACACTGCCAGCTCATGTTCAGTTTCTCATCAGCCAACAGCCCAAGTCCTTCTCAGGGCTGCTATCAGTCCATTCTCTGCCCAGCCTGTGTTTGTGCTTGGGACTGCCCTGACCCAGGTGCAGGACCTTAATCATTACGCCTCTTCAGGTCTCCTGCCATGGTGATTTTATGCCTTGCAGATTATGGACCTAAGGCAACATGGTCCTGTGGGCTTCAGTGCTCAAGAAATCAGTAATATAGGATCCTTCCCCTACTGTGTAGACCATGAGCTTTTCCATGGGGGCATGATGCATGCCTGCGCCACACAGACAGGCAGAGGCGGCACCACAGGCATTAGGAGCTGTGGGGCAGCATGGGTTTTGCCACAGGCATGTGGCAGAGTCACAGGTTCCACGCACTGCTGCAATGCTCAGCTGAGCCTGGGAGGCTGCTCCTATTGAGAGAGCATCAGCCTGGGAAGATTTGGGGGTTTACCCTGGGGCAAAGGTTCCTCCATGCATGCAACATGTATGGAGGTTTTTTACACCATACTATCAAAATATAAATACTATAAGAAATACAAATATCAAAGACTTTTTTTAACATAAAATACATCAGTGCTATTACTATTCAGTTGTTTTCTTAAAATTCAAGTTGAGCTTCAGTATATTTTAGCATTGCAATAAGGGTAGTTTTAATTGGAATAGCACATTTAGTCAACAAACATTTATTGAGGGACAGTAGTCTTCCTGTAGACTGCGTATCTCATAAAAACTCTCCAGTGTGCTGTTAAAAACATTTGCTTCCTTTCACTGAAATACAGGGCCTACACACAGTACATGCCAATGTGGGATAAAGTTTTTAGCTACTGTTTGGGATAGAGTATTGTAACTGCCATTGAATCTATTTTTTAATTTCTCTGATGGCAAAGCTGGGCGTTGTACTTTTATTATACAGGGTTTGATGGTGTTCCCTTCCTGAAATCATGCTAAATCTCAATATATTGCTTTTTTTGGTGTATAGGAACATAATGATTTTAAATATCACTGTTTGTGACACTTTTGAGACAAGTTGCATATTACCAGGGAGAAACTAAACTTCCTTTTCAGTGGTATAAATCCTCTTGGTGATATCTTTAGGTGAGTCATTGCTCTCTAGTAGTGAAGCTGGTACTCTTTGAGGTCCAGGTACTTGGTGTCTTTTGCAGGAAGAGCATCTCCATTTTGCATGCTAGATAAGAGGAATGCTTCCATGACAGGCTGACTCATTTTATGATGGTGGATTGAGGTTGCTGGCATACACTGCCAGAAAACTTAGTGAATAGGAGAAGTATATAAACATTATTTAAATATTTTCTGTATTCGTGGGCTATCTGTCTATATGCGCATGCATAATGCATTTCTAATTCGTGCTTGAACAAACATAACTACATCACTTTTAATTGTATGAAAGAGGTTCTAGAGTGACAGTATAAGATATAATACTTAAGATATAATAATATACTTCTTGCTTGTTGAGAAAGTCATACAATGGATCTAGAAATGGAAATAATCTAAAACCACAAAATCAGAAGCATTAGGTCAGGCTTTTCCAAGCTGAATTAAAATATATTTGAAAGGAAGATCTCTCAGATGCATCAAAGTTAGTTTATTTTTGTTTCTCTGGAGAGTTTAAACTAGATATTCATGTTCAGGGTTGAAGAGGAGGTTAGTACCTGCGGGACTTTGCTACAGGGACTTGCCTCCCTGTGGACACTGTCAGCAAAGCTGCCGGTTACCATAACACTTTTGGTAGTGCAGACACTAGGATACTTTCTATCATGCATATGGATCCATATGCATCCATATTCAGTTTAAGCAACCATCAAATCATAGCAGCTTGGCTCAGTAGTGGTTTGACCCCTCAGTTATATTTAGTACTGTGACTAAAACCTACTATATTATCTTCCAGCTATTTTATACAAGGCATAACTTAACTGCTACTTGGGAATTTAGATTGACTATTGTTAATCAGTTAATCAGTGAAATACCCATGTAATGCTAATTCTTCTAAAGAAAGAATTGAGCACACTCTGCCTTGATACCACAAGCAATGGGTGTGGGCTTGGGCTTTCAGCCTTACCTCTGCATGGTCTTATGTCTGTATATTAAAACAGTATATAGTGTCTGAAGCTATCAAAACCTTTTTAACTTTATGGCCATCCATTAAACAGAGCAAGCTGCAAATATCCCATTGAATATAGCCTTTCTTCAGAGCTATTGATGGACCTTTTTTCAGAGCTAGTGAAGCTGGAGTCTGCAACTTGCTTTGAGGTTGCTGAAAAACAAAATGGGAAGAATCAGTCCTATCAATATGCCATTGCTATGTTTCTATCTAGAGGCCTTTTAAACATGCCTTTGCAAATGATTGCTTTAAAGCTTTTAACGTTCTTGCACTGTAAGAAGCTGAGTAACATTGTCAGTGCTTATTCACAGTGTACTCTTGACATATATTCCTTCAGTCCACATCAGGCAAAAATCCCTCTCAAATTAAATGGGCTTTTTGCCTGACACAGTCTCTCATTCTAAGTTAGCAGTAATATTTTTTGCTCTGAGCACATTCCCTAATAATTGCCCTCCACTAGTAAATACTTTACCATACAGTGAGATACAAGAGCTTTTAATTCTTTAAACCCAGCAACCATCTTTTACTTCAGGACTGGTTCTGTGGGAAGAGGGGATTGGTCTGTTTTTATTGTGAGAGAGATCACTCCTAAAACCAATTTTGAGGGTATAATTAGGATATTGCCTTCTGAAATTACCACTTTAGAATATGTGAAATTTGAAGTTCTTCCCCAATGAGCACCTTCTGCATTAGGGATTGGAGTGGCCAGGTCTAAGAGGTCTGTGTTCTTTTTTTAATGCTTTTATTTTCCAGATATGCATTAATATTGACAAGAGGCTGATTCATGCTAGGCTATATTTTCAGTATGGATTTAATTCCACCAGGAATCAGGGTAGTGAAACGTGCTGCATGGCAGCTGGCACAACAGCATTTTTAATCAAATAATAGATTCCGGCTGGTGGGGAGTCAACTGGGTTCTGAAGCAGACATGACTTAATGCAGATCTTCCTTATTTCTTTAATAAAGCTGATTACCTTTCCATATTAAGCAAATGTAAATGGAGGAGGGGAAGTGAAGGAAAGCAAATTTGCTAGGTTTGCTAGA
This sequence comes from Psittacus erithacus, assembly GCA_009867235.2. Lineage (NCBI taxonomy): Eukaryota > Metazoa > Chordata > Aves > Psittaciformes > Psittacidae > Psittacus > Psittacus erithacus. The sequence goes on from WYDI02017169.1 coordinate 7,399, forward strand.
AGTAAAACTAATCATTGAAGTAAAACCTCATGAAGTGAGCTAAACAAGGGAGAATATGGGGGTATGTGTTCTGAGTGGTAAATTAACTTGGGCTCTTCTCATGTATCGTGAAATGATCTCTGGTTTGCAGGTGTGCTTGTGTTTGCAAGGCTCATTTTCTGTACTCTGTCCTTGCATGTTGCATGGGTCGCTCTTTGGCTACCTACTGCTGTCACCAGAGTCATCCACACAGTACTTACCTGGCTAGGTTACAGTGTGGTGGTGTGAACGATTAACCCCAGCAGCCATGTAGGAGTCTTTCTGGTGTCACTGAACTGAACATCATTTCAGACACACTTTTTTCAGTAATGCCTTTTTTTTTGGCTCTCACTAAAAGTAAAGATTTTGATAGGATCAGATAATGAGGGCCTTATTGATATGTACAGCTAAAACAGTGTATTTGTGCTGCAAAGCTAAACCTAATGGTGTTGGAAAGGTCAGTGCATATTAGAAGACGTCTACAGGTGCTGCCTTTTCAATGATCTTTCTTGTTAGCTTCTATCCCACAATCTAAGCTCGGTACTTAGCCAGGACAAGCAACTCATTCATCGCATCTTGTTTACCAGGGCTTAGTTCATGCTGTTTAAAGAAATGGCAAAAGCTACAAACCCCCCAGTACACTGGCTAAGGCTTTTTCTTCTCCTGGTTTTCTCCCTGTCTGGAAGCTGTAAGTGATATATACTTGCTAGTTGTCTTTCTGTTATTTCACCTTTTGGTGTTCTTCACACAACTGAGGTGAAGTTCAGCATCACACAACCAGAATCAGCAGGGTCTTTGTGTGAGCAGGTATTCTGCTGTCTTGTGTGCAGCTGAGGAGCATGAACCTTTGTGGAGCTGATAACTCCCATCCCATTAGCTCGGGCTGCAGAGATTTAGTATTTCACACAGCGCAGACAGAAAGTAAAGTATGAAAAAGCATATCTGATGTGAGGAGACCTTTTCTGACCTGAGTGATCCTCATTCCCTCCCAGTCCTCCTGAGGTCACTTGTTTCAATCAGGAGCTGCTGCACGATAGCAAGATGAAAGGTGGTGGAAGCAATCAGACCTCTTCATGACATCTGCTGAAAGTGTGTTACAAGGTAAGCTTTTTCTTAAAGAAAACAAAAGCTTTTATTTTTATTTTATTTGTGTGTTGAGAACTTCATCCTCGGTACGAGTTCTGTGGAAGAGTAATAAGGAGTATTTTTATGTAGATGGCTGCAATAAGTATAAATCTATCAATCCAAGCTAGCAAGAAAGTATTGATTGCAGTGGTATTTGCACTACCTTCTGACAAAATGGAAAAGTGGTGGGAGAAAAACAAAGCCAAATTGATCTCATAATTTCAGGAGTTGTCTTGAAAATAAAAATAAATATTCACATAGCTTCAATTTATTGCCTGTATTTTTAATATGATGTTTCTGTAGTTATTGTCTGTTTCTGACATTACAGTATACAGTAGAGACCTTTTGTGTTACTTTCAGTTTTGCCATGTCAGTTATCTCATTTCTTATGTAGCTTATTGATATCATAAGTAAGTTTATAAATGATTCTGAATGTGGCAAATGCACAGAAAAAGTAATCTGAGATATAACCAGTACTGATAGCAGTTTGAAAGAGATGCTTAGGTAAGTTTTTGTATCGAGTATTATGAAAAGTTAATCTTCTGTTGTGCACTGGTAATTCAGGAGATGCACTGGAAGCCCGGTTGCTTGTGTCTGTGACTGGTCAAACCGAATTTATTTTGATACAAAATGCTAGATTTGAAACTTACTTTTTCATACAGAAGCAATACTAGGTCTTTTTGAAATGTTAATGAAACAACATGGAGAAAAAAAAATCATCCCAGAGCAGCTAAGTGTGTTTTGACCAGGCACTTTTCTGTACACCAAGAACTCAGCCTCAGGTCTCTTGTCTAACACATCCTGAACAAATGCTGTTTAATGCAGACAGTCAACGGCTTTTGGTCAGTAACTGTTATCTCCTGCTTTTTCCTGATCTCTTTATTCATCTGGAAATCTTAATCCACACCTGGGAAATACTTCTAATATCCACTTTCTTGGGAAGTGATGTATTACTGCAAAAACATATGCGTTGCCTTCAGTTTCAAAACAAATTTGATAAATTTGGAGCCAGCTTTGGTAATTTAAACTAACCTGGGTGAGCAGTGGATATGTTCACATTTTCAGAGGGATCTTTGTGTTCTCTAAGGTCTATGCTGGTGCGCATCCAACAGTTGAGGTTGTGATGACCAGGTTAAAGGTAAGGGTTTGTCTACAACCTTGTTGACTGGATTGGCAGTAGATAGGTTTTCATTTGAGTGTATTGAGTTTCATGTGCCACCTGCAAAGATTTGAACAACAGTTGTTGGGTTTACTAAAGTTATGTCAGATTTGCAGGATTCATTTAGATGAAAACTGATAAATTGAAGAGTGAAAGATTACATATTGGTTTAAGAAAGCAGCTGTTTCAGAACTAATTAGTCTATTTATGAAATAATCTAATAAATATTTAATTATTTGTTTGATTCCTATAAACAAATACTTGTGCTTGTAGATGCTAATTACATAAGCAGAGCTCTTCACTTTGCATGGGCAGAGTTATATTTGTGTTGAAGTGTTTGTTGTGTTCATGCCAAAAAACGACCAAAAGCCCTCATTAAGATCTGATCCTTCAAATATGCATGTGCTTAACTTGACTGCTCAAATACTGTTGTTTTGGCAGTGTTGATTTCAATACTTTGATCATGAAATACGTCATGTAAGGGGGGGAAATTACTATAGTAGTGGTGTTGATCTGTATAAATAGTCATTAATGATTACATGTGGCACCCTTCCCCTGAGGCAGAAAACCATGTTTCTGCTGAGTTGATGAATTAAATGAAGTTGCTCACCAAAGATATTTACTGTCTTGAGATCTATTTTGCAGCTGCTGTCTTAGCCTGAACTTGGACTTTAGAGTGACTCTTCCTGTATTTTGCTGTACATGGGTTTCTCTGGGTGCTACTTTCCAGTGTTCAGGCTCTTACTCCTGTTCACAATGTATTACCTGCAATGTCTTTGTCTCGGTTCCCTGCGCTAGACTAGGGATAGCACAAAGACATTTATAAAGGCAAACAAGAATATTAATTGAGTGATTTTACAACCAACAGAAGATAATTTGTTTGCCCAGTGGAAGAAGAATGTTTACTACCTAGCAAGAAAGGAGAAGTACTTTCCCTTCAGGCTTTACTAAGTGGAAAAAATTACTACATCTTAATGCTGACTGGAGGCCCTGAACCTCTCATGTAGATACCAGCTGAGGTTTCTGGGGATAGAAAAAAAGAGTCTTGGGACCTAGCAGGGGATGGGTAAGGCAAGATTAAGAAAGAAGTATGGGAATAAAAATGAAAAGTCATGTAAAGTTCATGAAGGGTGGAGAAAGGATATCAACAAGAAGATGACAAGGGTGGATTTCTGTGATGGTTGCTCCTGAAGGATGACTGGCAGACACTGCATCTGACAGCATTTCACATGCATTCCTGCCTGGCCAAGATCTCATTTATAAATCTAAGAAGGTATTTGAATTTCTTCTGTGCTACTCCTGTGTGAAGTTCTTCCTGTGTTGGTTTCTGTGTTTATTTTCTCAAAGGAGAAAAAAATTTACAGACTCTCCAAACATTCTAAGAAGAAAAGCCAGCCCTTTATTTAAGCTGGCTCTCAATATGCGGAAAGTTGCCTCCAAAAGAAAATGCTAATGTTTGGCTTTGGGCTTTCCTGGGAACATAAATAAACTCCTGTTTATATTTTGTCCTTGGAGATTTTGTAGGTGTTTTTATTTCTTCCTTGTTCTTTGAAGCCTTTTTTGCTACTTATCTAGCATCTCACAGAACTTTGATATTTATCTTTGCAGTAGAGTAATTTACATGAAGATATGCAGGGGTTTGAGAATGTTTTCTTAGCCAGTAGACAGAATAGGAAGCTAAAAATCATCTGTTTTCCATTTGGTATCTATTTTGCAGTGCATGTTGAAAGAGACATATGCTGCTGCATGTGTGATGAGGCTAATTCTGTCATTGCCTTAGTGGAGTCGTTGACACTGAGCTTCCATTCTGATGAATTAAATGAGGAATTATGAATTTAGGTTCACAGTAGGCTCTCTGGAGATTGCTTTGTTATTTGCTTGTTCAAAGCTCTGTGAAACTCACCCAGCCCCAGTCCACCCCTGCCACTGTGCTCTGTTTCTTGAGGGTTGCACAAAGGAAGCTAGGAGTGATTGAAGGCTTCAGGAAGCTGCGGCACCACTTTGGGTACAGGCTTGCTGTGAAACTAAAATCAGTTTTACCTGGTGAAGTGACAAAACCCCATATAGGTCAGACTATCCCAGTCTACCCAGAGTTTTGTTTGCTGAGGCTACTGATGGCACTCCCAGTACCTTTGAGCATCAGAGACTCATGGAAATGGGGTACTGTAAAGGTGAATTTGTGAGTGGATAAATTTGTCCTTGACTCCACAGCATTTGCAGATTGGATCTGCAAGTCAGGGATAAGTCAGGGATACTGCAGAGGATGGCCTGTGGCCAACCACATGATCATTTTGACTATGCACATCTGAGCCTCCATGAATGGCGTTGAAGGATTTCTTTTTAATGGGCATGTTAAACATGGGACAAATTTAATTTTAGTATTGTCATTTAAAGTAATTTCTGATACAGATGATTTGCTGGCAAATGAGACGTTAGGTCCACTATAATTTGGGGCTCATCCAAGTTTCTGCTCCTCTAAATGCAGCTGATCCAAATGATGGTTCAGCTGTGCATAGTGCTTGTCAGTACCTTAATGTAGATGAGTTGTTCTGACTGTGATGATGAATGCAATAGATAAACCCCCTATGCATTAATAACAAAAATGTACCTGCCATCACCTCCTCAAAAAAACCTGAAACCTCAGTGTGGTTGGCTGTTACTGTCATCTACTGCAAGTGGAAACTGTTTTAAACACACAAATACCTCAAATTTCCCCATAGGTATTTTTAGTGCAGGATCTGGTGCTACTATTGAGTATCTGGAAATATGACAAAAAATTTGTATATGAGAATATTGGAAAATTGGCAAAACAATCTAAGTTGGTATCAGAGAAAAGAGACTAAAGCTTAGAATAAAACCCTGTATAATGAGGCATATCATATTTTATACAGCAGTCACACTGTATAAAATATTCTGTCAAAATTTCCCAATTCAGGCAGAATTTCACTGTGCACTGGTATGTTCACGGGGATGCTCGTCCCAGCTTTACTAAAGTAAGGACAGTAAAATTCTTGTAGAACCTAAATGTGTTGTGCATGTATAGTAGAAATGTCTATTGTGAGAGTTAATTGCATTTAGGTTCATGATGACCTGTCTTTTTCTTTTTACTTTGATTTTCCCCCCTGACTTGTAGTTACTGAAGTCCCCAAAGATTACAGGGGCAGAATGCCTGAAAGTGCTCCTTTAATGCTTGACAGCAAGGCTCTGACAGTGTTACACGCACGTTTTAAGCACGCAAACTGTTGAAGAGTAGTGCAGTATGCAGTATAGAGGGCTTACTGAAGAGGTACATGGGGATTTTGTGGCTTATGATGGACAGTCTTTGATATAACAGTTTCAAAAATTAGATTAGGGTGTATATAATTTAAAACTCTTCTAGTTGTGCTGTAAATTTAATGGCAGAGTTTTGTTGAAATAAGCTCTTGTGGTCTGTAAGGAAGAAAATCAATCAGTGTGCACCTTACCATTTTTCTGTAACCTTGGTAGGGATGCAATTAAATTCAGTCTGAAAGGTCACAGTGTGGGGTATGCATTAACCTCGCACTAACCCTGTATATGACACTGCCACTGAGAATGAGTTAATAAAGGTATCAGTTGGAGCTGTACGTTTGTTCTTTTTTTTACAAATCTATCTGTGTTCACACACGCTTCTAATTACATCTTTGTGCATAATGTTAGCACATATCTAGGGTATTCGCAGTGCTACTAATTAGGTTTTGGGCTAGTATACAGTGGAATATACAGCAAAGTTCCACAGTTGGTGGCTGAAAACACTGAAACTCATTTGCTGAAGTTGATGTTAATGCAGGGATATGTCAATGAGACAAAGCTTTTTTTCATTTCCAGGCTCTGATGATATTTAGAACAGCAGCTGCAAAAAAGTGCATTTAATTCCAAAATGCAGTAGAGCTTCTGAATGCCATTTGCGTTATACACATTTGCTCCAGATGGAAGAAATTAAATTTCTCATTGAGAATTGGACAAGTACTTTGGTGGTGAAGAGAGTCTTGACCTTTTTAACCTCTTAAGTTATGGGGAGGTACTTGATTTTAGGTTTCATTTGGAAGGTCTCTTTAAAGAGCAGCCACGTGTTGCCCATAACAGCTATTAAAAAAGCCCAGTACAGAGAGACATTAGGAACGTCAGTGCAGTTTCAGGGACAAGTTAGAGAAACATATCCAGCATGTCTTTTCCAGAGACTAACAATGAGAGGTCATCAAATTTTACTACTAAAACATTTCTGCTACCCTCAAGAAAGACATTTGTTGTTATATGAGATTTCAGAATTTCTAATGAATATATTGAACAGTGGGGCATGGGAATGAGAAATACAAAATTCATACATCAAATTATGAGATAGATCCAGGGGAAGTGGATTTGGGCAAACAGCAGCCTGTTAGGCCAATCTTTAGAGTATGTAATATTTTAGGGCAAATTTTGAACAACATAATAAAGTCAGGGAAGCAAACAGAAAGTGGGAGTAAGTAAAAAATTGTTAATAAATATTTTGTGCCAAGGGTAGCTGTTTCATGCTGTTGCTGAACAAAAGCAATAGATGTAATCCATCTCAATTTTGATAAAGAATTTGAATATGGTTCCCACATGGAGATTTATCAGTATGGTAAGAAAAGAAGGAGATTTATAGAATGAATTTTTAAATAGGTAGAGAATTTAATAAAGAGGAGATGGCAACATTAGTCTTGAAACGGGAGTGTTGGGCCAAAGGGGGACTGATAATTAAGTTCCTCAAAGGAGATGAAACTTGTTTAATATCTTCCTATCACTGTCACAAATAAGTAGTGGTACCCTTATGAATCTACGGATGACTCTAAGGTAAGAGTCACTGACATTTCAGAAGAGATTCATAGCATCATGCAAGAAGGATTAGATTTTCTTCCAAGTTGGTGTAATAGATAGGGCATGAAATGTAATTGTGCCAAGTGCAAGGCTGTGCTTTCAGGGAATAAGCATCTGAATTCAGTCTGTAGCTGGGAACTCATCAGCTGAAAATCAGGAAAAAGTAAATATGGCTAATGAGGTCATCTAGGACCATAATCTTAGATCTATGTCCTATTGTACATCTAGGATCCTAGGGCCTATCCTATCTAGGATTAAGCTACCAGTATGATGCTACTGTAATAAGATAAATGCATGCTGATGGGATAGCGGGTGAGGTATTTTTAGCAGAGAAAGAAAGTATTAACAACATATTTTGAAATGTTGACAGTGCACAGTGAGAATAGTGTGTACCATTCACATTAATTAAAGATGTGTTCAGCCCAGAGCAGGCTTACAGAAGGGCTGTCAGGATAGCCAGGGGGACCATGGATCGTGTGTTGTACCAGAAGGCACTGTAAAAACCTTGGCTTGTTCAGGTAATAAAGCAGATGAGATGCCGCTGTCTTCAGGAGGGTAAATACCCAGGAGGAGAGTAAACATCATGGGGTGAAAGGAGCTAAATTTTAGGTGAAATGATAGAGTGGGCATCAGGAAAGTAAACAGACCATGGATGAAGTTAAGCCAGACAATAAAAAACAGTCCCTGGTTGTCTCTGAGGTTTCTGAACAGCCTTTTCCTGGGTGTAGCAGAGGTAAAATATAAAGAGCAGCTTGAGGATGGAGTTTCTTCAATTGATGAGAGGGACTTGGGAGCTTTCTTGCAGTCCTATGCTCCTGTATATATTTAAGGTGTTTCTCTTGAGGAATGGGTTGTGCACGTGCCTCTCTGTGTGTGGACGTTTTAATTAACTTGCTAGCTGCTTCTGTGTGTTTGAAGCATTCCCCTGTGGTGCATGTGTCTGTGCAGTGCGGACAGCATGAACGAAGATGTGTTCTTGTGCATGCAGGTGCAGCACCACAGAAAAAGGGAGCACTTAAGAGACAGCAAACTCTGCATCTGCTGGAGGGACAGTTATCAGTCACATCCACTCATCTGGGGCCTTTTGCTGTTGTGGGAATGTGCTAAGTTTCTGTTCCTCTTTGGATGGCCAGTGATCACTGCTGATGAGCACAGCCTAAATATTGCCCTGCCTGCAGAGAAATAAAAAGTCTCTCTTTCTACAGCACTTTGATTTCCCTCTTGGAAGACTAGCTGTGCTGTGAAGGAAACTTAAGCAGTTTCACAGAATCTTAGGAGAGTTGGGGTGGGAACAGGCCTCTGGAGGTCATCTGGTCCAAACCCTTGCTCAAGCAGAGCACCTAGAACTGGTTGCCCAGGTTTTGGGTATCTCCAAGGATGGAGACTCCACTACCTGTGAAAGTTTTTCTGTGGAAGTAGGTTGACATCGTACAGACAGGCATTAGACAGGAAGATTCCTGACAGTTGCAGGGAGGTTTGGAGTTGGAGTGAGGTTTCGGTAGCTAAGATGCAGAAGATGAGAGAGAGACAAATCCTGATTGTATGATGAGTGCCACGTCCTGCATTCATATAGTTCCCAAAGGCAGTCTGGAGCTCTTAAATTGATTCATTGGTCAGGTTGACTTTCCACGCCAGGTACACTGTGGGTAACTGCCAGCTGTGCTGCGCCACATTCCAGCAGCATGTGCTGCCTAAAGTAGACATATCGGTACCCTTAGATGCTGTAGGTGTGTTGTCTATGCTTTGAGCAAAGCATAGCTTCTCTTATGCTTACATACTGCCATTGGGAGAGGAACTTGGACATGCGAAGAAGGGAGATGCAGTATGAGAGGAGGATGTTGTAGGTGGTTTGCTGGGCTTAGAGGGGCAACCTGCAGCCATACAGGCAGGCCTAGGGGACAGCAGCTCTGTGCCAGGGCCATGCTTGTGGCGGTCAGGCCAGAGCAGGTGCCACTTCTCCGCTCTTGTCACTGCTCATATTTCCTCCTTGCATTGGTCCTCTGAGATTGGTAGGGCTCTGTGGATTTCAGGAGAAAGCATGTGTCATTTCTGTTCTCCCTCATCTTGAAAAAGCAGAACTTAAGATTTCATAGGAAATCCAGCCATTTGTTTCATTAATTCATATGCTAATGCTCATCTTTCTTTAACTGCCACACAGGGAAAGTGTAGGGGTGACAGTTTATTCCACTTAGGGCACATTACACAATGGTTATCAGTAGTGGAGTTGTATTTTGGAACATCTGCATCATTTTTTTTTTCTTAAGATTATTCTCACCTAGTTTCCATGCTTACATTGTTTACCCTTGACATGAATTACTATTTCTTCCAAATATATTAGACACATTAATCGAGTTTTCATGGCTGAAGCAGGTTTAATATGCATTTTTAGGAAAGTATTGGACAGATTTCACTGGTTTTGTTCCAAGAATTTTACTTGCTGATTTACTCTGCTTTGAGAGTGAGATTGTCTTTTGTGTCAGACAGGCAGCATGCAAGCCAACAAACGTGAGAATCAGGAGTGACTTGGTGCTGCAAACAAGAATGTGCTATTTTCTTTCCTTCATCTAGTTCTGTTTCATACCCACAGAAATGGCACATCCCCCACCTTTGTGTGAATACAACTTCTGCATTCTGCAGTGAATCCACAGTAGTTTGTAAGGGCTTTCCCCAAGGGACCAGAGGAAGCTGTGGCGCTGTCCACCGAACCCGCCACTTCTCTAGGAGAAAGCTGTTTCACAGTCCAGAGGAGCAAAAGGGTGTAATTGTGTTTTTCATGGTGTAAAAACCTATGAACATGCTCAGGAACCAAGCACTTCACTGTATGATTTCCTGGTTGATAATGGCTTAAAACTGTAAAGCAGTTGTGTTAATTTTTATATGGCAGTATAGTGAAGGATCAAGAATACTACTTAACCAGTATTGAATTTAAACTTGGACACTGAGGTCCATAGGTTTATTCACTTAATACCTCTTGAATTTAGTACAGGTGATAATCACTGCCAACCTTATCATTGCCTGTTCTTGAGGAAAGCGGAAAGAAATACAAAGTAGCTTATTCAGACATGAGAGGTGATTTGAAGATGGTTGTCATAAACTCATTACACAAAATGAAGAAAATTAGCCCAGAAGTTCACATCCTAATTATTGTTGCAGTTCAGATGTAGTGTGGGAACTATTCTGTTTCAGGGAATAAGGGAATACTAGCTCTTTCAGTCAGAAGCTTTATTATTTTTGTATTATTACTGTCAGCATCATGCTTCTGCCAAATGAAAATATGTATTCAGACATGACGTGGTCTTCTGCTTTTCACAGCCCATTTTTTCTGTCTATTGATGAGTGCAAGTTCTTTCACCATGATTTGGAACTTCTTAATGGTGTCAGCAAAGAAATGTCCATTCCCACACTGTTAAATGAGAAATTTGAGGCTGTTCTTACCCTTGGGGTGGGAGAGGATCTAAGAAGATTGTATTACAGAAGATTGATTTCTGCTCTTCATGTAAAAGGGAAATCTGTTTCTAATCTGGTTTGAGATAAGAATCCATCGTGACCATCTGCGTGAAGTTTTACCCATGGTAATTTAAAAAGAAAAATCTGGCTCAAAATCTCAGCGCCTTTTGTTTTGTTTTGGGGTTACTTTTTTCTCTTAATATCCCTGAATAAAGTTTCCTTCTCTGGCATTTGAGGGAAGAGCATCTGCTTCAAAGATGTCTTTGGAGATTCTGAGTTACTACTCTTCACCTTTTCAAACAAGTTTTTCTATCATGCTGCCTTGTGCAGCCAGTGAGAAGTCTCCAGCTGTTGTGGCCAAGCTCTATACTATACAGACATTATCTAGTCTCATCTGACTTCATTAGAGAAAGAAACACACTTCACTCCTTAATATGAATGTCTTTGTTCATCCTTTCCCTAAAAAAAAAATAAATTTGACACTGTGATTTGCTTTCGTTAGTCACAGTTTTGACAGATCTACTAAAAATTATCATGCCTCACATTTCAGCCTATTAAAAAGAAAGTTGTAACAGAGTCAAGTCAGAGGGCTGATAATACTTTGAAAGTCCAGTCTGTGCTTAAATTTTTCATTGTCTTTGACAGCCTGTTTAGAAAGTCTGTGTAAATTCCAGCCAGGATTCTCTGTAGGTTTCAATTAATATATTTATTTGGATTTGCAAATACTTCATACTTAGGTTGCATTCTATTCCCACAGGAACTTTATGCCCCTGGGCATTCAAATAATTACCCTTTATTCACATAAATACTTACACTAATATTTAACATTCACATTACATTAAATAGTGTACTTACATTAATGTAATATATTAACACTAATGTCAATACAAATGTAAAATGTTAATTGCATGTGCTTGAACTGTATTAGGTTAAGGATGCTACTGGGTATCAGAGGGGAACAGTATTCCCAAAACTCCTTGACCTGCTTCACTGCAGGAAAGCAGTTAAAAGCCAAACGAGGAGATGAAAATATCTTTCACAGCTGTGACAGCACAACATATGTTACTACTTTGTGTGAAAATGAACAGAGACAATTTAAACTGCATTTGGCCGATTAGTCTTATGGTGTCTTTTCTTTGACAATAAAGATGCCCTTGGCAAAACCTATCCAGAAAGGACAGAGTGGGTATTCCTGCAGAGGCTGCCTAGTAGATTGGGATGTTTATGGCATATTTGTAGCAGATGTTTCCAATTAACTGTAATAATTCTGAAAAATGTATGAACTTTCTTCAGGATCTCCTTAATGAATATTGATGTTGCAGCCATCTCCTCAGCCTGGAAGGCTTGAAGTCTTGATGCTTAGGGCGGAGAGGGTAAAGAATTAAAAAGTGACAATTTGGCAGGTCCTTGTAGAGGGAGAGAATGAGGATAGAACTTTTGTTTCAGTTTCTCTGTCTTTCCTGGCTTTTCTCCTCCAGCAAGCCCTCCCTCATGGTCAGGAACAAGTGCCTGCCAGGGAAGGCAGCCAAGGCAGTGCCTGGGGACAGGGCAATGCTACCACCTGTCCACTACGCCCCTAGGTGAGCGTAGTGCCAAAATCAAAGGATATTTCTCTTGGGCACTCCAGAAGAGCGTTCTGTCTGTGGAGACTCATGAGCTCTTCCAGGCTCCAGCAGCTCAGAAACGTTTCAGCGATGTATGGAGAGTTGCACTTGGTGTGGCTCTGCTGTGGGACACCAGAGGGAGTGTGGAGGTTTCTGGTATGGATCTTTTCAAGGCCCCAGGACTCTTCTTGTCTGCTGTCCACCAGCAGATGGGAAGCTGTACCATTAAAAAGAAATAAAAGGCAAAGAGTCTTTCTGAACTTGCACACAATTTCATATGGCTTTATTTTAGCTTAGTTACATTTCTGATTGAGTCTGTATTGCTTTATTTTCTTCCTTATAGGTGTATTTTTTTTCATACCTTTAGCTAGGTCTAAGTAGTATTGATTTGAACTTGATGATTTAAATATTTTTTCTCTTTGTATTTTTTTGTAGTGCACCAGTACTTATGTCAGTTTTAATTATTACTCTTTTCATAGCTTTGTTGCAAGACACATCTTTGCTGTGGTTTCACCTAGTTCTTCCTGTACTCTTAAACTCTTACATTTTTAATTTTTCAGAACATATGATAGATTCCACTCTTTGGCATTGATTGCAAGCATCACCAGTGTCACTTATTTGCTTTTAATTTTGCTCCTTTAAAAAAATTAAAGCCATGAAGGAGATTATTTGCTTAGGCATGCTCTAAGATTCCAAGACAGGCTTCATGAAAAAATGTGAAAGCTTTGGCTTTCAAGGAAACTGGTGTAAGGTTTTCTGGAGGTTTCTGAAGTTTTGTTCAGTGGAAAGATATTAAATCTTGTTTCAGGGCACTTTTCCTATACTTTATCTGCAAGGCCACCAGACAGAAAGCTTCAGCCTGGTGAATCTCTGGTGGCCGTCCAGCCTAGCCACTAAGCTCACTGATCTTGCTGCTTCTTGTTTTAGCACAGATATCCATCTAACCTGCTTATCCTGAGTTGCCTCTACCTTCCCAGGGGCTTGAAGGTCCATCTTTTGCCTTTCTAGCTGCCAGACCCTCTTGCAGTGCTTCGGGGAGTGCTCCGCACTGATGGTACAGAAATGATGGGCTGTCCCAATGGCCAGAATCACGTAAGCAACAGGGAGAGTCCTGTATCCTTATATGTTTTCCGCATTCAGCTCTCCAAAGACTCCTCATCTGTAGTGTTTGCAAGGTGTCCTGCTTGCAATGCTGCAGAGTCAAGGTCCCAGTTTGGAGCTGGGGCCAACCTAGCCATGGGGAACAAAACTCCCTGGCTGGTGTTGCTGCCCTGATGGTATGGCTCTTAGATATAAAAGCTACCAGGAATTAATCTTTCTTTTCATTCCTATTTATCGCTCTATCCTTTTATGCGACAAGGGTATTAGTGCAGTTGCAATACAGACCCATTGTGCGGAATCCTGCCCACTGCTGTCCTTTGACACGAGCCTCCATGCTGCTTCTTTTGGCTTCTATAAACTCGGCTTCGCAAGCCATAAAGGGCCCCTGTAATGTTTCTTTAGAGAAAGCTCGACTGTCTGTGTATAATCTTACGCCACTTCATTTTCTGGTACTTTAGTTCACATTATCCGCTTTCAGTAGAGAATTACGTTAAAAGACAAAAAGTTTAATGCTACCAAATAGTTCCTTGCAATACTTTTTTAAGGGATTTTTTTGCTAGTTTTCATCATTTGGGAGGGTCTGTAACTTAAATGCTGTCAGGAAAACACAGAAGATAAGGTCTCTGCAGTGGTAGGAATCCCTCATGTTGCACGTGTGCAGCTCTGTTTTGTTTTCACAGATACACCTACCATTTGAACACTATTATTAAGAACGTAAAATTATATGGAGGAGTAGGGATTTTGCTTTTATCTTTTTTACATTAAGGCAGAGTTGAGGATAGCAAGATGATGCTGAGTAAAAACAATCACATCTGTGACTCTTTTAGGGCTAGCACCAAACTAAAAATGAGATGTGACAAGGGGTCATGAACAAAATGAATTGATAAAGGTGAAAATACAAATGTGACAGAGAAACACTTCCTATGAACTCCATCTGTATTGAAAAAGACTATGTCAAGAGCAGGGTTTGAATTTTTTTGGCTGTGCACTTGCATGACGCAGAATGTAGTTAAAACAATTCCTGTAAAAGCCTCTTCCTAAGCAGGTGGATGTCTGGAGGAATGAATGATTGACGCAGCACTGCAGGCTCATTGCTGGCAAAGCAGTGGTGCTCCTGCATGCTGGATCAGGTTCTGGACTTTTCCACCTGCACAAACCCAAGCATTTCTAATGATTTCAGCAGAGCAGTATTAAACAAAGATTTATATAGGCAAAAAATAGGTTTTAAAGTGGCAAACATAACAGGAATGCAATCCTTCAGATTATTTGCAGTGGTTATCCCCATCCATTTTAACCACTTCCTGGCCAGAGTTCAGTGAGAACAAAGCCACGGTCACCTGAAATTATTTTCTGGTTTTGAGAGATGCTCTTGCAGGACAGACGAAGCATTAATGTAGTGCTGCTTTGGCATGTCTGGGGGATTTATGTTGTGTTGATTCAGTGATAAATCAAGTAGGCAGTATCCAGTGTTTGAGTGGTACTGCTAATGCTGAAAGGGCTGTAGTAGCCAGCAGAGGAAAGACAGGGATGCGACTGCAGCAAAGGAATGGCTGCAGAACAGAAGCGCAGAGCAGAAGTAGGAGATGGTAGGTCACAAATAACAGCAGAGCTCAACTGTCTTGTCTTTGCATCTGTTAACAGTGGGTTTGCACAGGCGTGTACGCTGGGTGGTAAATACATACTTTGTCTGGAGGCATGACTTCAGTTGCTTACCCTTTTGTGCCCTCCTCCACATTAAATATTGTTATAAAAAATCTAAGTAGCACCGTGAGTGTTTTACTTTTTGAAAAAGGAGCCATTGGCAGTTATTACTATGTCAGTAAGAACCAACATACAGGCCAAAGCATCTGACATCTCCTGTGCTTACTGACAAGATTAAATTAATGTGATGAAAGGCCTCCTATTTTAATGAGCAAATATCTAAATGACTGCCTAACATATTCATGTTTGTTTGCATGAAGCTTTTCGTGGTCGTAAGCTCATAAAACACAAGCAAATAAGTTTTGCTTTGTCAGGATTTGGAATTAATGGAAAGACTGAACTTAAAAAAACAAAACTAACCAACCAACCAGACAGAGCTGCTTCATAAATAGAGGCAAGGAGATTTCTCTGTGTCTATAAGACCTGTAATTTTGGGAAGCATCTCTGCCAGCTGAGTTACATCTCTGTGCTAATAGCATTTTTTGGAGAAAATCTGTATATGGCTGGTATTTCACATTCTTAATGTCTGTGGTTTAGTTTTGAAGGGGCTGCTCATGTGAGATAACCCACCCTTCTTTGAGTTTATTTTCGCTATTAGAAAAGTAAAAAAAATCAAGAGACCTGCATTAGTTGGCCTGATTATTGGAATTGCTGGCTGTGATGCTTCCAGGGGCAGAGCATAAGAGTTCATTTGCCAGGGCATGCTTTCCAAGCTGTTGTTCCTAGGAGACTTGTTTGAGCAAAGATTCAGGCTTTGACTCACTGTGACTTCTGGTGTCTAATACAGAGAGAATGGTAGCAGCCACCCCAAAAATCTGATCTTAAAAGTGATGGGAAACAAGAAGTAATATTTTGTCTTTGGGGAGTGTACAGATTGAACATTATTCCTAAAACACTTCAGAGAAGGTGAGGTTTTCCTAAACATACTGCATGATTGTTTTCTCATAGTGTGTAAGGCACACTCTCTTGTAACAGTGCTTTGCTGCCTGATTCCCACAGCAGCAGCAAGTGATCTTATCTAAAGTTAAGATGCTCTCCGTCATCATGGGACTGTCGCTGAGGTCTCAGCAGCAGCTGTAAGGGTCCCCATTGGGGACTTCACAGCTGGCTGCAGCTGCTCTGATGCCTTCCTCGCAGAGGGAGGAAAATGCATGAAAAAGGAGAAAAAACATAAGGAAATCCATTAACAACTGTTAGGAAGGAAACAAGCTATGGTTGATAAATTTTAGTGCAACAGAAACTATTTCTACAAAGCCACCTTCTGTGTTGGTATGACTGATGGCTGTGAAAGAGGGTGACACCTCTTTCTGGGACTGTGCTGGGTGGCAGGGCAATGGAGATGGGGAGCCCCAGGCTTGTTTCCTGCTCTTGACAAATGCTTCCTGGCTGTGGCAGAGGTGCTGGCAGGGGTACTGCCCCCAGCCACTGCTTTCTCTGTAGTCAAGGGAAGGCAGCTCTGTGAAAGCCAGGCTGTCAGCATGGAGAGGGGAATGCTTTAGGTGGGGGGAAGCACATGAGGGCTTTTTTACTTGTTCATCTCCCCTCAGGCTTAACAGAAAATGTTTTTCTCATATCCCTGTCTGCCCATCTGGCTGCTTTGGTGTGGGAGAAAACACATGCTGAAGCCTATACAATTCCCATAGATTTAATGCAAATACTGAAGAAGAATTTCAGGATTTGGTTGGGGGGGGGGTGTCTTTCTAAAAGTAGTCTTATGTGATCCTCTGTGGTATGCAATTACATCTTCTGGCAAAGCTTCCTTGATTAACAAATGTGGTCTCTGATCTCTGGTTTAGGATTTTATTCTAGCATCTGTCCCAGTTCTGTAAATTGGCAGAGGCAGTACTGTTTAGTGTCTTGTCTAGTGTATTTTGTCCAGCACAGAGCCTGGAGGTAGTGAATAGGCTTCTGCTAACTCACTGGCTACCTCAGCAACTTCTGTAAAAATTAGAGGTCACATTCAAAGATTAAAAAGAAAAAAATCTTTGTCATCCACAAGTTATTGCAGGATTCCTTAAGCATCATGTTCTGTTCCCACTGACAGAGTGATTTAAAAGGTTATTTTTCAAAGACAAGAGGCATAGAAATGTTCTGGGAAGTCCTTCTTCTCCTGGCACTGGTCAGAACAGGGATGCTCTGTGCCCCCTGTCCATCAGTCCACTCCATCTGCCACCTCCCATATGTGGGAGGAAGGTGGTTGCTGATGGCACACAAACAGCAGGTACCTGCAGAACACATCCAGTGAAATGAAGGCATCATGGTAGATGAAGGCCTGGTGATGGTGGTCTGTCTCAGCAGCTTCTCTCTGGCTTTTCCTGCTTTATTGAGCCATGGTCCTGTAGCGGACTTAAAAATCACAGGATAAAGTCTCCATTGCAGACGCTGACTTTCCTGTATGGCTGATGGAGTAGAAGCGTGCCAAAGGCTGAGCCTCTGCTGGCTCTTACTGATTCCTGATGCTCGAGAGGTTTGGAGGTTTTGTTTTGGTTTTTAATAGCTAATAACAATGTCATAAAAACTAAACCAGCCAGCTTCTGTTACTGCCATGGCATGTGATCAGGGAAAAAACTTTATGGACAGATACTTTCAGAGGTTTTAGAGAGCTCCCCAGGTTGTCAGACACTGGCTTACTGGGCCACTTTGCTCTCAGAAATGTTTGTTGAAGATATATTTGAAAGTCAAGGCAGGGTCCAGTTTCTCGGTACCCTTATGCAAGCCTGGCTTTATCAGGTACTTGAGAGACTGGCTATTATTAAGATTCCTTTTTAATTACTCTCTGAATTCTTTCAGTCCAGCCTTGTGAACCAGGTTTGGGTGAGGCTTTAAGGTATGTGCCAATCCATCCATGGCGAGTATGTCCAAGTAAGAACAAAGTATCAAAGGACAATAGAGTATCAGACATAAAATCAGGTCTAGTCCCTCACGAGTAGTGTGGAGTTCAGGTAAAAAGCATAAAATCCCAAGACAGCAGTAGCAGAAAGGAGCTGTAAATGCTTTCTTATACTGATCATCTGCTTCAGGAGCTCTATGAATTTGAGGTGACAGCAGCTTATTTAGGCTATTTTGTTTGGGGTTTGGGTGGGGCTTTTTTGACCTAGGTCAAACTTTGGGTATTGTCGCTAGATTTCAGTCTAGTGCATGTGCATGGGCAGCCAGGTCTCTGCTCTGTCCTGTAAGTACCTAGGGGGACAGCACAAACAGCCTGGGTTGCTATAAGAAATATTTTATGTAATTCACCAACTTTATATTTATGTTTTGAGGGGGATTAAGGTTGTTCATCTTGTTTTTCCTGTCTTTTAAACCAGTTTTCACTGTGAAAGATATAGTGATAATCAAAGAGACCAGGACAATCTACATCCTGTTTTTCCTGAAATTACTCTTCTAGTATTAAACACTATTTCAATTTGCTGTGCTTAAACAAAAGTTTCTAAGAGTGATTTCTTTTTCTTTTATTATATATTCCTTGTTTTATGAATAAATAAATGCTACAGACATCTTTAGCACTAATTCAGTACTTACATGTGCTTCCAACAGTTTTTACAGAGTAGCTCTGGTAGGAGAACTTGTATAGTTTGTGCAAATGCTTGTACAGAGAAAATTACATCTTAATAATGACTTTCCACATAATGCAATTTTCTGAATACAATTTTATCTGGTATGCTTTCACTGAGTATGATGCCACAACTCCTGGCAGCAAAACTAGGATAATTCAGACAAGTCTAACGGGATCAGGATGTGGAAATGCAAGTCAGCTGTAGGAGGCAGGATGAGGAGCAGTTACGGCTGGTGATGAAGTAGTGACAGAGGTGTCCTCCTTCTCAGGTGCTGTAATGCAGCTTGTCAGTAAATGACAGAAGGATCTCATTCTTTGTCTCATATTTGTAATCTCAAAAAGGAATTCTTGAATCACAACTAGATCTATATTTTCTAGTGGCTGTTCTGCCAACTAGCGTTGTGTCACTTCCATTTCCAGAACCTCTGCCCACTAGTACCTTATAGTCTGGCCAATTATTTTGAGCACCCTTTAATCGGATTTGACATTTTTTAAAAAATACATATATTTCCTTGTGCATTACAGTTTAGCAATCTCATTTAGATAATTAGAGCTTGTCCGTATATCTAAATGATTCAGGAGTTTCTCCTGGTTAGCTGTAACAATATAAGATAATGGATTTGCAAGACCAAATCTGAAAAACATTTGAATGTTTTGAGTCAGAAAGCTTTAACCTGAAATTTAATTAAGGAGTAGAAAAAAGGAAAAGTGGGAGGATGCAGGAGAGGATTCAACAAAAAATAAGATCCCTGGGTCACTTAAGACTTTGCTCCTGTTAAATGGTCTAAAAAGCTCTTGTCATAGTTGGGCCTTATAAATGGAATAAATTTGAAAATTAGGAAGGGTGGAAAATGAAAACTTAGTAATGTGATTTGTTTCTTCATTTTTTATAAAAATGAGCAAGCTGAGGTTGATGGAAGCACATTTGTAGCCAACCATGTCCTCATGATAGCATTAGGAAACCATTTGTAAGTATTTAGTCTTGACTGTAGCAGATTGAATACTTTTGGTCTTGTCTGGATGAAGCAAGCCTAAATCTATGAAGCATTTGGGTGAAAAAAACAGTTGGAAATTCTGGTCACTGCAAATGGAAACTGAAGAGCTATGCTCAAATGCTTGATGAATACTGGAAGCAGATGAGGTGAAAGTTTCAGTTCCATTATCCATGCTAATCAGAGAGGTGGAAAGAAGAGAAATAAATTTGTTTTTAAGAACATCAGGTATTCTTAAAAATGTTTTACTGAATGTGGAGTAGTTCATAATTACTGTAATGCTGCAAACCAACTTCCATCAGAAAAGATTTAGAAAAATTATTTGCATTATTGTAACATATTAATACCGAACTTAGATTGTATCGGTACACTTTAAATGTGTGTAGATGTGATGCTTAGGGACATAGGTTAGTGGTATACATGGCAGTGTTGGGTTAATGGTTGGGACTCAGTGATCTTAAAGGACTTCTCCAAACTAAATGTTTCTCATTCTATGTCTTGACTGCTCTAAGAAGGGGTTTTAGACACATGCTAAATTTGACAAAATAAAATCCACAAGGCCGCAAGTCTTACTTAACTTGTATAGATGATATATTCACCTGAGTTAGTCAAGAGCTTTTAGCAGAGAACAGACCATGTCCAAGTGAAATACTTCAGGAAGATAGCTCAAAATGAAATATGGCTCTCAGCAATGGAGGCAGTCCAGCACATGTATGTCTTTCAGCAGACATAGGAGATATGCACGTACTTCCCAGGGCTGGTAAACTTCCAGCCAGACCAAAAGGTGATGCTCAATTATGTGTAATTATCTGTTTAATCTCTGGATCTCCTGTAGTTGTAGAGAACCTGATACAGTCCAGCACTGTGCTCAGGCAGGTAGAAGGACCTGATGAGGTACATGTACTGATGCTGTGCAGTGCTACAAATAAAACTGTTACTGGAAGTAACGCTCTCAGAAAGTTAATGCAGGAAGGAATAGCAGTGACAAGTTTGACTGAAAAAAAATGAAGGGAAGTCTAGAATAAGCAATGTTATCAAATTGGTTTTCATCTACAGCTAATTCAAATTTATTAAAGATCTCTAGGGTTAAGGCTTTATCACCTTATGCAGGCTTAACACATTTGTTTCCTACTGGATGAAGATTTGATGTAACACCTATTTAGAGAAGTAATTTACAACTGTAACCCTTATCTGTATGGACAGAGATGTTCATAATTTGCTTAGTGATGTTTGCTTTGTATTTATAAAGATTGAATTTGATATCAGGGTATTAGAGTGGCAGTGACAAAGCCTTGGCATGCTTCACTGGAGAAACTCCTGGTCTTCTGTTTTTGGAAAACTGAATGTTAATATCCCACACGCTCTTGATTGTAGATGTAAAATGAGAGTGTGACCATGTGTGTGTTGTAAAAGCCTAGGAGCAGACCAGGGTTTTTTCAGAGTAGCAGCATACTAAGAAATGTAATAATCTTTCTGCAACTCCAAAGACATATGCTGCACCTCAGTGTCTTTGACAGAGTGTGCAATGTGCTCCTTCCTCTTGCATGTTTTTATGGAAAAGATCTTCTCTGAAACTTTCATTCTGTGCTTCCTTAATTCATCCCTCCACTGAATGGCAAACCTCTTTTGCTACCTAAACTGCCCTGAGCAATGTATTTGTGATTTTGTATCCTTTGAGAGCTAAAGATGTGTGAGAGAGAGATGAGGGACATCTCAGATGGTGTACTTGCAAAGATACTGGAAGTTAATGGAATTACTGTGGAGTTACACCAGTGAAAATTAGGCCATGTTTTGTACTTTTAAAATAATTGTGAGAATATTTTGAAAGTACTCATTTTTCATGTAAAGCTGAAAGGTAATGGATATTTACATGCCATAGATGGGTTTGGGGTGAAAGACAATAAGGCCTTTAAAAAATCAAATGGAACATTAGACAGAGAATTGATGCTGTGTTGTGGTTCCCAAACGTTATGTGGCAAAGGAGGAAAACTGTACGAGGAGAGTAATGCTGAGGGCCACTGATTATCATGAACTAAAAACTTACGAGAAGCAGGAAAGGGAGGAGGAATAAAGCTGGCCTGTAGGACTTTGTTCTTAATTATACTTGACCTGTTTTAGTTGAAGTAGTTCTACTTGCCTCTAGCAACAAGCATTTCCTAATGTATTTCACCATTAGTTGTTGCATCCTTTACTAGTTATTGAATGGTGTATGTGGGCTGGTCTCTACAGTTCTCATTTAGGGCATCCTTTTGACTCTAAGCAACTCCCTCAGCACTTTTTTTTATAAAGGGTAGAAATATCTGGATGTATAAGATTGCTTAAATAATTGCGAAGAACAAAAAGAGATCACATTTGAGATTCATCAGCTGTGATACTGACCCGGCAGCTACTCTGTTTTGGGTATTTCCAATGTTCTGTCAAAGAGCATCTGATTTTGCTTATTGTCATGGAGTTGTGGCGCTTTGCTGATATCAGTCAAAGCTGATCCTGCTTAAGTCCATCTGGGAAGATATTTGAGACAACTTGATCTTATTAATAGATAAAGGGAAGACGCTTCCTTAAGAACTGTTACTAAAGAATAAATTAGAAGAGGTGGTTTCTCATCTGTAGTGCTCTGGTTTCAGCTTAATTTTGAGCACAAGATGCGGAGTATTACTGGTCTGTTGCTGTACCACTGCTCATGAAAATGATGTTGGAGCTTGGCATCGGTGAAATGCTTTTAAATAAGTTATTTTCAAAAAAAGTTTATAATTTCCCTCTAGAGTTTTTAATTATATTTAATTTTAATTAGTCTGAAAATTTTAATTATATTTCATTTAATTCCTCTTATTTTAGTGTCTCATGTTACAAACTCATATGGGTGGCTTATCTGTGATTGTTCATTATTCAAGATAACCCTTTCCACTTCCCATGAAATACAGCTCAAAAATGCACCCTGATTGCTGTGGCACCAGTGATGGTCCCACTGATGATCAAGCCTGATCTGGTAGGATCTGCTGAAAGGGTGAGATAGAGCCCCTGAGGGATTGCCAGGAAGTCACCAATTAATACTAATTGCATGGGAAATTATTGTAACACTGCAATGGTTCATCAGGGACGTGGAATGAGTTCACAGCTGTGCTGCACCCTAGGGCTGCATGTCCCTTGGTTGTGCTTCTGGAAGAAAGCACATTGTTGCTCACTGCTCCATTCAGTTGCAGCATTTTAAGATCTGAACTATAATTAATGTGGAGGAATGTGAACAGCTACCATCTATTGTGGAACTTGGCTTGGGAATATTAGAGTTAAATTAAAATTCCAATTGGTTTCAGCAGAGATCATCACTCAGGAAATTTTTTTCACAATGAGGGCAGTCAGCCATTGGAATAATCTCCCCAGGGAAGTAATAATTCCCCAACGCTGGATGCTTCTAGAATTTGGCTGGATAGGGTACTGAGGCGTCTAGTCTAGGTCATGCTTGGCCTAGAAAGGTTGGACCAGATGATCCTTGAGATCTCTTCCAGCCTGGTATTCTGTCATTCTATGACTCTTCTGCAGCTGGGCCAGATAACTTTTCAACTTCTGATAAGAAAGAAAACAAAGCTAAAGTTGTATGAAATGTGTGCATGATGCACATGATAATCCTTTCACAACAAGAAAAATACAGATACCAGATTTTAAAAGGTCTTTCTGGTTTGCCTCTCTGATTTCCAAGGGGAGCTTTGCAGAAAAGTGAGATTGAAGATGTTGCCATCTTCCCCACTTCCTAGTGACAGCTATAAACATCTTCTGAGGATGTCATTCATTGTCTCATCCTACAGTCATTTGTTAAGATCATGGAGCATCTTTGACAATGAAACTGGCAATGCTGTGGGGAGGGAGGAGACAGCCAGCATGCACAGAGGCTCTCTGCAGTGTGGTTTCCGAGGGGTGCAAGAGCAGCTGCCGCCTGCGTGCTCTGTCCTAGGATAACTCCTCAGCAGGGAGGGGAGCTTTCCCAACCAGTTTGGAGAGGCAGGCAGTGGCAGGTGGGGTGACTGAGACTCGCTGTTGTGTTACTGCGCTGTGATTTTGCCTCTCCGTCCTGCTCTCGAGAAGGCAGACAAGGCTTCAAGTCATGCATTGCGTTTCGTGTAACTCCTCCCCTGTTTGGGCTGCTTGCTCACACAGCCACCCACGGATCTGAAATAAAAATGTGTGAAGTGAGGCAGGGAGCACTCTCACCAGTGCAGATTCCATCTTCCCTGTAGGCTCTGGGGTGCTCATCCTGTGCTGACACCGTCTTGCTCCTCCTGAGCGCAGTGAAGCTTTGGCTAATCACAGATCCATAAGCATTTTCCTCCCACCCTTTCTCATCAGCCTGTACTCCAGAAAGAAGAAGAAGGAGGAAAAAGAAAGTCCAGGGCTGTACATGAGCGTGTCTTTGTGCCACTGTTGGCTGGGCGGGCTGACAGAGGCAGCATTGTTTGCAGGCTGTGACCGGCTTGGCAGTCAGAGAAGGTGGGGATCTGCGCCGTGCATACAGAATCGGCAAGCAGCCGAGGACAAGGGTCCAGAAACTCCTAGAGCTGCGTTAACAACAAGAGGCAGTTTCAGAGCACCACTAATAGCTTCTCATGGTGTCTTCTGCACAATGCAGATGGGGACTGGGATGAGGAGACCTTGTTAATCAAAGGTAATGTTCATATCTTTATAGTAGCACAGTAGTGATCGCTGCTATTCAGTTATTAATTAAAATATGGGTGATACAATGGGAAAAGTTGTGAAGTCGGCTGTACTCCTTAGAAGAATAAAGCTTCATGGTGGCATCGTCCTGCAGCTGAGGGTTATTGAAGTTTGTCTCCTTTATACAGGCTTAGTTTGCATTGCCAGTAATGGGGAAACCTGTAGGTGTTCCCATCAGAGGAAGGAAGTCTCTTTAGTCTCCTTCTCCAGCATTCTTATTTTTTAAACCAGAAGCTACTGTGTGTGTGCAATATTAAATAGATTTTGCTAATAGAAATACATTAACATACAGCCATTAGGCAAGGTAAATACTTCTTCCTATTACCAGAGACAGTTCCTCACCCCTGCAGGTACTTCCTGGGGTATAATACATCCTGTGCAGTGATCAAAATTAACATCTGTTCCACGCACCTCAGCAGAAAGAAAAATCATTGTTGCATTTATTTTTCCAGCCACTTTGTAATAACTAAGATTATGCAGACTGTGATAAACAGAATTTATGCTGTCGTGCAGATATTTCTGCTGTGTTCTTACTACTTCAGTGACATTTTTAGTAGTTTAAAAAATTCTTATTATTTTTCTAAAGTAAACACATTCTTTGAGTGCTTCTCTGGATCTCTTTGCTGTTTTTAATGCTTTCTATCCCTTGCAATTGATGATTGTATTTTTGAGAGTTTACACTACTATTTGGGGATGATAACAAACATGGTCTCAAAAGTGCTTGTCTTGGAGCTGTGGCTGTTCATTTTGTTTGCCCAGGTTGGGGTGAATGAGCTCAGCTGTGGGGGGTACCCCCAACACAACTCTAGATCCGGAGCTCTTAATGTTACAAGTGGTGTTTGAAAGATACTGGGGAATTTTCTGTTGATTTTTTTTTTTTTTTTTTATTTCCCCAAAGGAACATTAAAGAGGGAGTTTAATTTGTGCACTGAAGGACTTCATGTTTTCTGCCAGTGCCGCACTATGTGTTGTGTGTAATTCAGAACGTAGCTTGTACCTCCTGTTTCCTTGATGGCATGTAGCAGCCCCAGAGGACACACGCTGCTTTTGTGCTCCTTCTCAGTTTTAATCTTTAGGGAGCAACTGTTTCAAAGAATAAACACATTGCCTTGTAGGAGAAACTCTGGAAAACATCCTGCTAGTGACAGCAGCAGCCGCTGCCTATCACACTGCACGTCCCTCTGCCAAAACCGGAGGGGCTTTGCTGGCCAGCCAGCCAAAGCTGGGAGCTGCAGGCCGTGTACCCATGGACGTGGCTGGGGGAAATAGCAGAGTTACATTAAAGCTGTGAGGCTGTTAACTGCTTGCTCAGAATGTGGTATCTGGGTTTATCGTTGGGATTTGCAGCATCCCCTTTGTGCGGGAGTGTCCACCCAAGTTATCCACATGCTGCACCCCAGGCTGGTCCGTAATGGGACGGTGCAAGGCACCTGGTGGGCAGGTAATGAACCTGTTTGCTCCCTTCATGAAGGCTTTCACTATGTGCCCATCCTCACTGAGGGAGAGGGAACTGTGGGCTCTAGCATGGGGGAGCTGGGTCCCTGCTCCCCAACCCCTTCAGCCAGCAGCAGGGCTGGAGGGATGGTGCTAGACCCTGCATCCTGCCTTTTGGGCATCAGCATTTTAGCAATACTTTTCTCATCAGGAAGAGACATTACAGACAACACCTGCTACAGTAAAGAAGCAAAGAGGGACATTTTAAAGTAATAATAAGGATATTTAGGCCTGTCTGATTTTTTTTTCTATCAAATGTGAGATATTTATGGTCATTAACTCCATGCAAAAAAGAAGTGAGACCCCAGATTAGATTCTGTGTCTTTCAGTGATTTTCTTGCACTTGTCAAGGACCAGCAAGTGTGGAAATACCAAAGCAGAGCTGTTCTGCACAAGCAAAACAATGGGACCAGAATAATTAAAGGAGTTGCAATTCACAATCGTTCTTCAGTCAATGCTTTACTAAAGGCACTTTACTAAAGGCGGTCATATCAGGAAATAAAAATACATAGGAATAAGTCCGTGCTTTTAGGTTTTTTAATCAAAACTGGTCATTTGTTATTGTGACATGCTGCTTCATACTGGTGTAGAGCGTTATTTTACTTTTACTGCTGTGTTTTAACTGGCAAACACGAAGTTTCGTTTGCTGTTAGTTGAATAAAATGGAGCAGCTACATCTCCCATACAGAAAGTAATCTTGTTTAAAGTTAATTTTCTAAATGCTGCATGTCTCATTTATACAGTGACTTTTACAACCCATTTCCTCCCGAGTATATGACACTAAGTGGGCAGGGTCAATCTAAAATAAATAGCTTTTGCTTACACAGTGAACTTTCATCTATTGTATGTGTTTCTGTAAACAAAAAGATGCAGCAGAGTTTGTGGTGGATGTAAGCACAGGCAGGGTCTTTGCAGTAACTTCTTAACCAGCACATCATCATTTTTTTCAGCACAGAAGCTTTTGCTTCCTCACTTGGAGAGCCTGTATGAAGACCTGTGTGGACGGTGTTGTAAGGTAAGGAATATACCCACTGAGAGCTGAGGTTTTTGAGTTTTCCCTAATTTTGCATTGCTGTGGAGTACCTGTGTGAGAAGTTGCTTCACTCTGCATCTGGTTTCTTCTCAGAAAGACTTGCATATGGTGATCCTTTTTGTTCAGTAGTAACAAATGCATGAGCAAAATGAGTAAGTACGTGAGTTTACTGTGTGCATGTTAGTATGTCTTAAATGATGATGAATTTCACTGTCATGTGAAGTTTTATATGCATACTCTTTCTCTCCCGTGAGGCTTAAACAGTGTCTTTGGGGAAGGGATCATGCTGTCTGCAGAAGGTCCCTGTGCAGCATCGCTTGCAGCGTTTTATTGAGCTCTGTAGTGTTAAATTAACACTAGGAGTCTGGTGTGTTTTCTGATTCCCAGGAATACCATGGCTTTGTGGCCTTCTGCTGCCAGTTTTATTGTTGCCTTTCCTTCTCAACTTCACTTCTGTCTTCTCCTGCAGGGTAGCAGCCCCATCATCTCTGCAGCCCTTCAGACATGGTGCACTCGAGCCTTTTACCCACAGGCAGACTGATGCTCAGCAACAGCATCATTTTTGCCTCCTTTCCCAGGACCTATATCTGTCATGTTTTACTCTACCTCATGCACTGAATGGACAAATAAATGGTCAATAAATGAAGAATCTATTTGAAATACAATGACTGGAAAATGTGTAACTCTTCTGATTGGGGGTTCTTAAAAGGCAGGCTTTCATGCAGTACAGATTACACAGCCTGCATGGATATTACAAAGTCCAGCAGTGTTAGCATAGCATAGCTGTGCTGCTTGTTTCCTTAATCCGCTTGTTTAGAGACACCCAGAATATTCATCTTAATCATCTCTTTCCTCTACATAGTAGGTACAGGAGGAAATACCACAGAGAGCCCTGTCACTGGGAAAATGCATCATTTGAATGTGCAGTGTAAATATTTTAACTAACCAAATGTAAACACTGTTTTGCCTTTAGGATGGGAAAAGACTGTCGCAGTCAAAAATGAGTTGACATAGGAGTGACCCTGTATAGATGAGATACAAAATTGTGTTCACACATTTTGGTAATCAAAACAGAGCCCTTAATGAATTGCCTAGTGTGAAAGGAATTACAAACACAAGCGTGCCTGACGCAAGACAATCGGAAGTCGCTGCTCTATTAACATTCGAAGGAAGGACTTTCAGGATTCAAGGAGATCAAGATCCATGGGAGGGATGATATAAGAGAAGAAATGATGAGAGATGTGAGATGGTGAGAGCTAGAGAGAGGCTGGAGACCCTGGAGGAGAACCTAAACTGTAATTGTACCCTGAATATCCATGCTTCTCTGTGCCTCTGGCTGTGACTTGTGTTCACCATGCCAGGGCAGTTAATTCAGACGTTTCCAACGTTTAGAAGATGGTAGGAGCAACAAAGATGCTAGATACAGCAAGAAGCACCTTATTTCATTCACAGACATTCTGTGGGTTTTTCAGTTGGTGGTTTCAAAGGAAAGCAGAGGTCTCGGGGAGCTCAGAGCAGTTGCTCATTAGTTCTGCCTACACTAGCTTCATAAGCTCTTGGAAACATATATTCAAGTCATAGTTGATAGAAACCAGACATGGGGTTTAACTTTTTATGCCAAGTATATTTCTGAAAATTGTCCTATAGCATAGGATTCAAAATCATCCAGATACCACTTGACTTTACTGGGCAGTAGAGACTCCAAATGTTCTTTGGGTGTTTATCAGATTGCTAAATGGAAGAAACATCTGGACATTATTTCATTGCCTTTATGTTCAAACCCATGGCTTGTTAATATCGGAAGAAGAAGAAATGACGCAGAGGATTCGACTAGACTCCATGGATTGCAGGAAACTAGTTAGGTCTTATTTCTGTAGGCAGAGGCCTATGTACATATCCAAGCAAGTTAGCTTTCATTACTGTAATAGCTGGGGGGCTTTTAAGGTTGATTTTTGCTTGTATTACCAACAATGGGTAGTATATTAACATCTGCCTCATATTTGCTATTTCTTTGTTCTAACAGCTGGAAATTTACATTTACACATAGGGCTCAGAGCTAAAAATGTCATTCCCTGGGTTAAAAACCCATACTGATTTTTGTCATTCTCCTTAGGAAAGAGAACTGGAAACACAGGGAAAAGACAAATGGGAAGGGTAGCCCCCAGATGATAAATGATTTTAGTTGGAGCATGGATTAATCACATACAGTGTAGCCTGAGAGCGTCATTGTCTGCTATTACTACAGCAATTTAACTGTAGCCAAATGAGCAAATCTATTAAGTGTAAAAATTATCCAACGAAAGTAGAAGAAACCAAATACTTCAGTCAACGGTGAAGAGAAAAATACAATATTTTTTTTTCAGTATAGAGGAAATTAGGAGCCTTTTTTTTGTGGATGGATGGGAAGTGTTTTGCACAGATGAGAATAACTTTGATGTTACCCTTGAATAAAACTTCTGTTGCTAGAAAATCAATCATTTTATGCAATAACTTCATGTAACTGTTCTCTCAAATACAGGTAATCCAAATCTTCTTTACTGCTCAGACAGATGTATCAATTTTCATGGGAAAGCATGAATACATTCAAAAGTAAGAGCTTCATTTTTCCCTTTAGGAGCAGGAAGCTCATATACTTTCGCCGAAGCACTGTATTGTGTGATTTTTTTCTTGCCTTTTTTTTTGCCCCTTCAAAAAAGGCTCTAAAATTGTTTAGCACAGGAGAAAAGGCAGGAAGAGATTACTTTGTGCTGAATGTGTGGTGTCGTCTCTCTAAAAGAAACTAGCATTATTTGAAGAAGGGGTTTAGACGGCAGTGATGGGGAATTTAAGAGAAGGGAAGTGCATTTGAAAAATTTTTGGAAGGGCATTGTAAACTTCAGGGAGGAAGGGAATTAGATAAAAGAATCTGTGAGAGTGGGAACAATAATGTGAAGGGGAGCAGACTGTGCTGGTGGGATCTTTTGACCTAGGTCTTGAGAAGAATTCAGAATATGATATGCAATCTCTGTCTTTGGGAGGGGAAATGGGAGTTTTTCCATTTACGGTAAAGTGGAGTAATAAGGTCATTACCCCAGCTGTTAAAATATTTTAAGATCTACTTCAAACTGATTATTTATTGTAGTGTTGAAGTATAAACTGTTGTGGTCAGAAGAAAGAGAGAAATTGGAATTGAACCCAAAAAGTGGGGTGAAAGCACAATTTATGCTTCCCTGTGAGGCAATGGGACTGCTAGTCCAGTCCAGGTCATTATCACTGGTGACACTGGTTTTTAGGAAGCCTCTTTAGGTATAGCTGTCAGTGAGCAAGTCTCAAGGTTCAAATCTGCAAGGGGAACTTGGAAGCCTCCAGCAAAGCCAGGGATAAATAGGATGCATGTTTTGAGTCTGAAGGTGCCTCTGAGTATGGCTTTGCAAAGCACGTGAGGACCATGGCATGCCAAGCATCTCTGGCGTACACTTGAGAACTGGCTTATGTGAGGCAGTGTTTCTGTGAAAGGTAGATGGACTACACAGGAGCTCCTGTGCCTACATCTGCTTCAGAAACCACATTTTTCTTGTGGTACAGGATAGCCTACGGTTTGCCTACTTAGTCATTTCTGTTTAGCACAGTCTTCACATTCATAATCTACATATAACCTGTTCCAGATGAACAGCAATAACTTTCAGCATTAGATAAATCTCTTTGTGAGATTAATCTATACTTGTGCTGTCATAGCCTAGCAGTAGCTTAGACAATCTCTATCATCAGGCTGACTTGGTTCCTTAGTTCTGCTCTTGTGGCACAGCCAATTCCATTTCAGTGCATGTGAATTAAGGAGAGTATACTCTAATAATATTTTACATTTACGCAGCACCTCTCATCCCAGAGTACTTTATAAATCATGTATAGTCAACACCACTGACCTTTCACAGTCCCATGAGTGCAGAAGAACAACCGTTTTACAGAAGCAATCAAACCGCAGGAATTTTTTCTCTGCAATACTGGGGGGAACCAATTAATTACAGAATGTATTTTATGTTCCCTAAGCTTACAGCTTCAGTTTGTGAAGACCTTTATTGAAAATTTCTTCAAGATAAAGTGCATGATCCTACATTTTGTGTACACTGTAAACAAAGAGCTAATCCATCTTTTCCAAAACTGGACCCCTGGAAGCATTTCACTTTTGCCTCTCAATGAACACTGAAGTATCCCTGCTTCTATACCTTAGCTGTCATTTTTATCTGAACATTTTCATCTTTTCCAGCAGAATCCATCCAAAATCCTGTAGTCTTCATTCCCCTCTGCTGAGGATCCTCCCATCTCAGTGTGAGAGGTGCAACAAAATAGATACATCAGGAAACCTATTTAATTGCTTTTGAGAATTTCAAATGTAGCTGATCTTCTGGATATCCAGCTGAAGAAATTCAGAGTGGCCAGGCAGTGGGCCAGGGTATGCACAGGAGAGATGAGCAAGGCCAAAGGAACAAGCAGGAGAAGGACAATGGCAATGAATTAAGCTTCCTGACATTCAGTTTTCCCTCCCATAAACACTAAGAAGATAATCCGAAGCCTACTGAGATCAGTTAGCTTCTGTCCCTGCAGCACTGCAGCCATGGGGAATGGCAGTTGTTGCTGAGGGAGCATGCAAGGTCCTTTGTCAGCCTGGGCATCCTTCTTGTGATATGCAGAGGCTCAGCTTATGAGCAGGACTGCCTTGGTGGGGTCAGATTCCATCTATTTACTTTAACAAAAACACTCCGGGGGAGCTGCTGTCCTTATTTTTAAAGAAGAAAATAGGTATGCAGGCTGTTCTAGTACAGTATTTGCCAAGGCAGCTGTTCTGGAGGTTAATTTGGACCTTTAGACTGTTGTTTTAAAAGGAAGGACAGCACATTTCTATTTTAGTTGTACAGTTCAGCAAATGGATTACAAAACTGCAGTTAACTGTGAATGCCATGGATGGCAACTCAGTTAATAGTAAATTAAAAGAATCTTTAGGTTTTCAGTGCATTGTTTTGCCATTTATCTCTCTTTGTAGCTTGTCTGGATTTAATGTAGTTTATTCCATTTAGGAGCATTATTGAGACAAACCCATTAAAGCACGCATTATAGTCCTTGTTTTGATTAGCACTCAAGGCCACTAGATAAAGATGCGTAGAAAAAAATCTCTCATGGTCATTAGCACTGTGATCACCACCAACCTCCCTATGACAGTATAAGCCCTTTTTTTTTTTTCTTTCTAAATCTGAGAGCCGATTGTGAATGCCTTTAGTGTGGTCTGTGGCATTTGAACTGTAGCATCGATCTCAAAAATAACAGTTCTTGCTCTTTCAGTGCTCATACCTGGAAGAAAACAGATCTTTGTATGTAAGGCTTGCAGTCAGAATCTATTATTTCTAGCTGATATTTTGCAAAGCTATTTTATTTGGGTGATTTTCTTTCATTTTATTTCATGGTGAGGTTTTTCTAGACATTTGGGTGTGTACATGTTCTTCTCAAACAACACCGTGACTAGAGAAAGATATTTGCACCACTCCTACCAATATAGGACCAATTCAGTCCCTGACTGATACGGGCAATTAAAATAATTTCATGACATCGTATTTAAAGCAGTGACATGTAATTCTAGGACAAAGCCTCTCAGCACCTCTTCCCAGCACTTGTCTGCACTCAGAGGATAAGCAGCTGCTATTTCATGCTAATGTCTTTTGAGGGTGAATGGCCATTTTAGGACATGTTATTAACTGTGTGCAAATGGGTGCATTTTCCATCCTAGTGCACAGAGCTGACCTCACATGCTGTTCCTTTTGTAGGTTTTAGTTTTGTTGACCAAAAAGAAAAATAAGAAAAATTATGAATTTGATGAGTTAGGGTTAGCATCTTGAAGGATGGGGGATGCCCATGCTCTGGCCGTAGGGAACAGACCCCTCACCTGACATGGGTGTTAAGTTGCAGGTCTTTAAGGCTAGCCAGGACAAGTAATATTTCTGATAACACAGCTGCTTATTTTACCAGTATTACTGCATTTTACCTACTGTAGATGAACACTGGTGTACCTGAAAGGAAGCACTCACCCTAGTCTTTGTCCTTTATTACTACAGACCAAAGTCACCCTGTGTTTTCAGTGACTTGCTAGCTCCAGGTGCAAGAGCCTAGCAGCTTCCTGAGATCCTTTAAGCTGCTCATCAAAGCCTCAGAGCAGGCCGAATGCTTGTCTTCATAAACATACTTCTATATAGAGATAAAAATTCCTTTTTTTTTCCCCTTTCTTCCTCCTGAAGAGGAGAATTGTGTGTACCAAAGCAGTATAGCATACAGAACCTTATCCTAAACTTGCTTTGGCTTATCACTCTGCCTGTTACTACCGACAGTGTGTTTCTGGATGTGGCTGTGGTCCCCCGGCCCCTGCTTCATTGTGTAGGGGACTTGTGGGGGATGAATGGCCATCAGTGCCCGATTTATAGAATACTAATTTTTGTTGGACTGTTTCAAGATTCTCCCTCTTTTGGCCCTTTTATCATATTGCAGCCCAAGCCACCTGATCTGTGCTCCTTTGGTTTGGGCATTTTTTGACGAATTTTGCTCACTAGAGCATCCAGTTCTACTCTTTTCCTACATTTTGTTTTGTCTAGCCTTGCTCAGGGTGGTTAACTAATGCAGCAGTTAAAATGCCATCATATCAATGTTCATTACTAGGAGTGGGAACCTGCTTGTCTCATGAGCAGTTACACGTGAACCAGGCTGAAGAATGAGCTTCAGAGTGGGATTACCCTGGATTTAGTATTCAACCAGTCCACACTAACTGGATTTTTCTGTTATTATTTTTACCTAGATAGTTGCTGCAGGTCAATAAAAGACATCTCCCAGTTTCTCAGTTTCTAAAAAATAGAAAAGAACCAGATCTCTGGAAGATATTGTCTGAAAATCCGTTTTTAAAAGTATGTAAATCCTCACTTGTGAATTCCTGATAGATGCAGAATAAATTCCCTGTTTGTGATTTCTCCTTTTTTGTTTTATTTGTATGCCATTATAACTGTGAATGAGGCTTTACAAAACCACAGGGACACAATCTTGCCCCAAAGGAGACTGTAGCTGAAATTAGACACAACACAAAACCAGTGGCTTCAATAGAAAAAGCAGGATTGCACCAAATAAAAGCGTTTCATATGGTGTATATTATATACATTATCAGCTTGTGATAATACAATTATTTGGAAGAGATCTGATTGTCACCCCTGAAAGTGGTGGTTAATAACAAAGCTCTGGAATAAAGCCATCATTAGTGTTTGCTGGTTTTAACCAGAAAACCTGAGACACCAATGACTTGCTTTCCTAAGGGCAACTTAACTGAAGAGATAGATTTAATGAAGGAACTTCACTTCATTTTTAGACCCTTCTTCTAGACTAGTGATGCTGCCTGCCTTGTGTGTTTTATCACATGAGGAAGGTAAAACCTCTTGGAGGCTCTATCAGGACTTCCACAGTTTCTTCACAGTTCATCTTGAGTACACAGTAGATTCCTCTGAATTTCAAGTAAAGGAGTGTCTTAATCCACTCATACAGAGCTCTTCTTCTACTCTTCAGTTACAAGGACCCATGTAATATTTTCTTCCTGGGAATAAGCAATGATTGTGCAGTATAGAATCATGGAATCACAGAATAGTTAGGGTTGGAAAGGACCTTAAGATCATCTAGTTCCAAGCCTCTGCCATGGGCAGGGACACCTCCCACTAAACCATGCCGCCCAAGGTTCTGTCCAACCTGGCCTTGAACACTGCCAGGGGTGGAGCATTCACAGCTTCCCTGGGCAGCCCATTCCAGTGCCTCACCATTTTTACAGTGAAGAACTTCTTCCTTATATCCAATCTAAACTTCTCCTGTTTAACTTTGAACCCATTACCCCTTGTCCTATCACTACAGTCCCTAATGAAGAGTCCATCCCCAGTAGTACATACTCGTTTGAGAGTTCCTCAGCAGAAGAGGCTACCATTCACATGTAAATTGTATCAAATCCTCTGGCTTTATTTTGACAGTTGAATTTCTAGACCTTTTGTTTAACAAGACTTTGAATAACTAGCTGAGGTTTGGCCACTGTTTCCAGAGCTCTGCTAACACAGAGCTCATCTCATCCCCTCTCTGCACATCAGTAGAGGGAGCAAATGGGCTGGACGAGGGGCATGAGGCTGGAAACCTCATCACCTTCTCAGCCCCTTCAGCAGGCAAGAGGGGTTAATGTATCTGCTCACCTACCCCACAGGATTCTGGTGTGGCTAGTCAATATTTGCAAAGTTCTATGAAAACACTTTAGAAGTGCCAATTATGAATTATAATTATCTTGTGATGATGATTGGGAATCCATGTTTGCATGTTGATTCAGGCCATGAGAGTAAGCTTTTCAAATAATGGCTCTTATTTAAATGCCTTACCTATTCCTTATCCCGTGTTGTGTGGGGTTTTTCTCAAGGATGATGGGAAGCATTAGTTTACCCTCAGGGAAGACCAGGTCTGACTGTTTTTAATAATGAGTTATGTACTTAGTCACAGTAGGTAAATTTACAAACCAGGCAGGGCGCACTCAGAGATCAATTCTATCTGTTTGGTAGATGTTCTACACAAAGCATTCAGCAGGATGAGCCTGCTGAGACTTTAAAACAAATACTTCTCAGTAACGTTGCCATAAGCATGGTAATACAGTGGCAGTTCCTGTTTTAAACTCTGCTGAGTTCCTACTTTATTTATATCCCATCTATTTACTGAAGTGTGATAAATTTACTCTGAGAAGTGACTCAATCTCAGCAGATTTTACACTGAAAGATGAGATTTAAGTTTCAACTTACGTTTACAAAATAGTAACTAATGTTTAGCACTAACTGCAGGGCACTTAGCTATTTTTTTTTTTCATAGCAGCACACTAGTATTAAAGACAAAGCAAGAATAGACTACAAGAGAAGTCCATGACCTGACTTACTGGAAATTTCCTGTTACAGCAAGAATACTTCTGTATTTTTCTTAAGGTCTCTGAATTCTTGAAGCCTTTTAAATGTTGTTGGTCTCTTTAACTGGATAGTAAAAGGCTTTGTTATTTATCCTACTTTTGTGTAAAGTACTTGGGCAAATAGTTGCCTGTAGTGCAGGTTTAATATTTTACTGTGGAGATGTGTATGTTAGTGTTGCGTTAAATAAAAAGCAACCTAGAGCTGCATGTAATTCCACAGAGAGGACAAGGTTCTGACTGCAGTTACTATACAAGTGCGATTGGGAACAGGTTTGGGCCAGAAGCTCCCTTCCTACTTATCTCTTGTGGTAACATAAAATTTTAGTGGGGAAAAATTACAGGGAAATGAACACTGTTTAAAAAATGTTCATGAATGGAGAAGAAATTCTTTTCAGAATAGTGGCCTTTTGATGGTAGTTTCCTAGCCTTATGCTTACACATGCATTCTGTAGCTGCATAGGGATGTTTAGTACAATGTTGATATGGGCCTGCACACTGATGCTCCAGCAGAGGGGTCTTAAAAATTCAGTGACTAGATTCATCTGGTTTTATTTGCTGCTTTTCTTCTCTACTTGGGAGTCCTAAGCACCATCAGGTAATTAAACATCACAGGGCCTGTGGTAGTGAATGTGTCTGAAAATCTGGACATTCATTTTTCATCCTGCCAGCTGGAAGGAGTGTGATGCTCTGGCATTGTTCTGCTTGGAGAAAAAGTATTCTTCTGATATTACACTAAAATGTTTCATCCCTCCATAAATCTTTATGATTTTCTGAGAACGATTTAGTGCTAAAAGCATTCAGCCTTGTTTATGAAATTATTGTGGAGGAAGATGCTTGTATCTGTGTAACAATTAGCATGATGTTACTGGTGTGAGATTGAGGTGCAAATGAAAATTCCCAAACTTAGGCAAATACCTGTAAGGCATCTTCAAGCCCTACAGTCAGTGGCAGTAGGGGCCCCCTTCAGCAGCCCATGCAGAAGCACCTGGTGCCATTTGAGATGCCCTGGGACTTTTTTGGTAGCCTCTAAAAGCTATTTGAGAAGCATGAGAGTTTTCTGTAAGTCCTGTGTCAGGTCTGCCAACGGCATCCAGACACAGGTTTCATTTGCCTAGAGAGAGGGCACTTAATGCTGTTTAAATGGCATAGGCTATGCCCCTTGACCCCCAGCTGCCACTTCAGAAGGGCATGAATGTCCTGCAGTTCCTGCATCAAGTTGTCCAACTCCATAAACATACCTGCACAGACATCCAGATAGCTTGGATGCTCTGGGCAACTCAGGTGGTCCTATCTGCCAGTGTTTAGGCAACTAAGTAGCGTTCCCATGGGCTGGTCAGCTGCATCCCTTCTTTTTGCTCCATTGCCTTGTAGCCCCTCAGAACATGGAGGCTCAAACACATTGTTTGCCCATAAACACACTTGGGCATCTCACATCACATGATGGGTGGCTGACTCCCACCCATCATGTCACACGGGTGACATTTCACTGAGTCTCCAGTGCCACATGGGACTTCATTGATAGGAAATTAAAAAACTATGGAAAGGTTGAGAGGAATAAAGGAGAGTAAACTATAGTTGCTGTCCATATTACTGCTCTGCTGTGCTCTGCATCTCAGCTGGTGAGACGTGCTGTGGATTTGACCCATGGTCTCCCTGTTCTCCAGTCTCATCTGCAGAGCCACAGAATTGGCAACACAGGCAATCCAGCCAAGTCAGAAAGCTGCACCAGGGGGAAATCGGTGGCCCTGAGGCTTGATCACTGGGCAGCACCACCACAGTGGAATAAATCTGATGTCCTGAAATGGATCAAATGACTGTCCTTCTGAGGCAGCAGTAGGTACTCTATGGTAACTTGCTTGTTTTCGCCATCATTTTTGGGCTGACCTTTGGATTTTCCGTGATCATTTTGCCTTTACCTTGCCCTTGCTTCACCTGTGTTTGCCAGCAGTGCTGGCTTTGCCTATTAGCAGTTGTGCACCAGCTGCTGTGCTTTTTCTTTTTTTGGCAGTTTCTGTGCAGATTTTGCTGGCTTTTTTGCCTCAAACTGTTTTGTTGCATGTCAGCATTTTGTCTGTTTGCATGCACTAGGGAATGATAGGAGCCACAATCTATTTGGGTCAGTGCATGGCTGTGTGGAACCTTTCCAAAGTGAGGAGGTTTCCAAGAATAAACTTTTCCTTGCTAATCTGGTTCTCATTCTTGCCCATGTTATATCTCTTAGCTCCCTTCCGCTATTTTTAGACTTGTGAAACTGGGGTAAAGAGAGTGATGAGTCTTTCTGTTGGTTTTGCTTTCTTCTAGCGAAACTCAGTCTTGTGTTTCTCCTGTTGGTTGAATAGCTCATGGGAATACATAGCAACACAAGTAGTTTAGCAGCTGCCCAAATCTAAGGTCTGTGGTCACGTGTTAAAAGCCAGCTGAAAATTCAAAGAGGGTTCTTTAGAAGGATGGCACAGTTGTTTTTCTGAAAGTAGCTCGTCACTTTGATATTGTGTCCAAGTTAGCGCGGAGCTGATGACCTCTGCTCTTCAGGCAGTTTGCCAGCTGTCTGCTGTAGCTGAGAAAACCTTTCAACAAAAGGAAAAATTAATTTGCTATTGCTGCCACCAGATTAACCTGTAAATGTTTCAGCTTTCAGTGACTAATGGTCACCTCTTGATTTGGGAATGGTTTCTTTTGAAACCTGTTTCTTCCTTCAGAATCTGATTGCGTTACAATAAAACTGTATCCTGAAGTGATGGAAAAGGATTAAAGATAAAGTGTTTTTTCACCACTTAGTATTAGGTTATCTTTTGAAATGAGCCACATTCAGGAGGGTATTGCA
The DNA here is from genome assembly GCA_009867235.2 of Psittacus erithacus. Taxonomy (NCBI): domain Eukaryota; kingdom Metazoa; phylum Chordata; class Aves; order Psittaciformes; family Psittacidae; genus Psittacus; species Psittacus erithacus. Next base: position 45,985 of record WYDI02017169.1, read on the forward strand.
GCAAGCCTGAGCATGGCGAATTTCTCAAAGAATAAAGATAAAGCAGATGAAATCCAGACTGCTTGGCGAAGGAAAATCAAACCTGAACAGAGTATTGTAGCAGTGAAGCAATGGTAAATTGTAAAAGATAACTAGCTGTTGAAACTGCTGGGGGGTGAGGGGTGTATTGTAGCTGTATATGTTCTTGAGCTGACTTCTCATTAGTATTAATAGGCCATATCTGAAGTAATCAATAGATATTGATATCTGTACTGGTAATTTTTTAAGGAATTTGTGTGATTTTGCTTGGTCGGTATATTATTATAGAAAAATTATTAGGGAAAGAAAAAGTGCTAAACCAAAAGTGCTGTCCAGGGTGAGAAATACTCACCTAATGCCCTCGTGGAGCTGCGGCACTGCAGCAGCACCGATGTGGCCTCTGGAAAGGAGGAGATGGTGGTTATGGAAGAAGGAACAAGGCTTCACTGGTGGTAGAGGGTGAGTGAAGGTACCAGAAGGAAGCGAGACAACAGAGGTCAAGGCTTCCTGGCCGTGCAGGAGTGGAGACAGTAGTTGCTTTAGTGTGCATGCACACTGTGGTTGCATGTGTGCAGCTAAAAGGCTCTCTCAGCTCTGTGTGAATCGGACTACTGTACTAGAGGTTTTGAGCTTGCTTTCTGCTCTTCCCCTCATACATCACCAGTCTGAGACTGTTCTTCATCTTACCTGGTCTGTCTTGATTGCTCACCTGTCCCTGGAGAGCAGTTATCCTTGTATCCAGCATAGGGTTTTCATCAAATTTGAGTCTTATTCTTCTCCTTCAAAGCCTTAACAAGACCAAGTTCTGTGGGGATAAAGTAATGATTTGGGCACAAAAGCAAAACCTGTAAGAAGAAAAGCCAGACTGATTACTGACTTTATGATGTGGTGCTCTGCTTGTCTTGCTTACCAGCAATTGCTTCTCTGTCATCACGCTTTGGCAGCTTTTAACTCAAAGTACTAACTCAAACTCCTTGCAGGAGGCATGATTTACCCTTCTGTCTGCAGTGCTACCCATATTGTAGTGCTTCCTGCTAAAATAAGGTTAATGATAGTAATGTGGGAAAGCAGAGAGGCAGGGGAAGTCTTGCAGCATTAGTGATGCTTAAATTGGAGAAAAACAGATGCCAACAGGCAGCAAAAGGAACTGACTGGAGCAAAGGGAGAAAAGTTAGGGTTTTTTTTTACTCATTTGTTATTCAAGTTTACAAGCTGTAGGTCAGATTCTGTCTTCTGATTCTTGCTTAGGTGGAAGAGGGATATGTTTTTACTAGTCATCATGATTTATTCATGTTGAGGAAATGTTCTGTTTATACCGAGTTCAGATTGAAAAGTGGTAGGTAGTTAGTAGATGATACTAAAAATGGTGAGTTCCCTTGAAACAGTGTGAGAAAGTATGCATCTTCTGAAGTCCATTTCCCTTCACAGGCAGTTTCCTACTGTTAAATATCCAGCAGTCAGGAGAAAGAGTCCAACACTGTGACAGGCAACTGCATTTGCTGGGTATGTAAACGCAATATTCATACATAGCTTTATGGACAGTTTCTTTTCTGCAGTGTATGAACTAAACCTCTCAAATCAAGAAGGGGAAGGCCTGGTTTTCATTAGCTGTGAAGACTTTCAGAATTACATTAGTTGCAGTTCATTAGATCTTATAATTGTATTTGCTGTGAGTCATGATGAGGGAGTGAGGGGTTTGGGTGTGCATGGGGGAGACCCACCTCGTAGATCATTCCCACAGGATACATGATTAGCTTCTGCTGCTTCAGTCCCTCAGGATGAAGCCCAGAGTTTTTTATTTCCCTCTCCAAAGGATAAAATGTGCCACGTGCCGGGATGTTGGTGTGGGGAGCAGGAAATGGTTGGATTTATTTTGCCTCACTACCCCACGCTGCTCCAGCTGGCAAGAAGAGCAGTGCCTGTGCCTCAGTGGGGAGGTGAAGTTGCAGGGTGTGCTCGACTGTCACAAGCTAGTAGTGTTTTCATTTGCCCCAGCTCTGCTTCTCATTGAAAGGACAGAATGACATCATCATGTAAATGTCAGGGAGAAATTGCAATGAAATGGTGCAATAACGTGATGCCGTGAAAAGCCCTGGTCTGTCAGTGCTGCTCCCACTACACAAAGGCCATATTTTCTGTTCTGACGTGTCAGCCAAGGAAGTCAACTCAAAGGAGTGCATCTGAAGACCTTTTCCAGTTGGTCACCTCACATTAACTTCCCTGCTTTTGCCCATGATGTATAGATATCTCCTCTCCTTATTTTAGGTGTCTGGAAGTTCACTGCTCTGTAAGAGGAGACTAGGTATGACCAGCTGTGAAGGCCATTCCTAGTCTTCTCTACCTGAGAAGGTACTCCTCTCTCTGCAGGCAGAAGTTTGTCTTCACTGACCATGCAGGCAGTTTAGATTATTTTTAGATGACTGAAGTTAAGGCAGCACCTTTCCTCAAGGTCCACATGGTCCTTGAGGACCACACTTCCAAATTCCTAAGTTGAAGCAGAAAATTAAGATCACATAGATGAGGCATTGGCAAGGGACCCCAGGTAACTGGGAGCAGTTCTCATCTCTGCCAAAGAGCTCTTCAAAAAACACTGGGTCCACCTCTGTCTCAGACTTTTATTTTTATTCATGAAAAGGGAGTCTCTCCTGTGCTACCTTGGTCTTACCTAGGTAAAATACAAACTCTTCAGGACATGGACCATTATCAGCAATGGAGAAGGCTTCTGCACCTATATCTGCACCAGGTATTTAAGAAAAGCTGGCATTCCTAATGAAGTACAAATGTTAGAAAGTTAAAATTAATTTTACTGAATCAATTAGAGTGAATAACAAGAAATTTGAGCTTGAAATAGCCCTTCAGCTTTACAAAGCAAATCACAAGCTGAGCGCTGTTTTCTTAAAATTGGTCTGTCCCTAGCTTACTGACTGATGCCTGTCTTGCTGTGGGATATTATACGGTTCAATTCTCACTAACTCCTTTTGCTTCAAGATTATTTGATCTTATATGTAATAGGTCCCTCTGATGTAATTTGTGCTCTACCTTTAAGGACTATCACTTAGCTTCCCTGGAACACTCTTGTCTTCCAGACTTTTATATGTATAGATATATGCTATCTTTGGCACTTAGTAATCTGGGCTTTTTAATTTAAGGCTGTAATGTCCTGATAGTTGGATACAAGGAACTTTTTAAATTTCTCAGTTTAGGTAGAATTGATCTAACTATTAGTACTTAAATTTTAGCAATCTAGAAGTGAAGCATTGATGGAGGTCATTTAGCCTTCTCTTTTGGTGGGAACATAGGTGAGATCTCTCAGGTGGGATCCCGTAGACAGCATCTTGGTGAAGAGAAATCTGTTTTTAGAGAAGTAAACGTACAGAAGTTGAATCCCATACAGCGTTGAATTACTCTAAGTAAGAGCCTTGTTTTTTAAGAGAAGTTCCAACTTCTTCAGCAGCATTTCATTGGGGATGGAGCATCGTGGTTTGCCGTTGCGTATTTTGTAGTCTTCTGTATTTCTGTGTTCAGGGTCCTTTGAAAATTGGAGGTGGTCTCTGGGAAAATACTGTCCATCTGTTGTGTTTCATGGGCCTGATTCAAACATCATTTTGAGAATAAGTCTGATTGCCATGGATTTTAGAGGTCTTCTAGGTCAGATGACAGAAGCAATCTCTGTGTGTTCCCACTTCCCAGGCTAGAGGAGTTCTGTTTTTCTGTTATTACCTGAGTTTGCAAAAGGGTTGCTCAAAATGTTCTTTCACTGCAAAGACTGAAAGGGGACTCGGGATGGTAGGATTACATAAACAGTAAAGTTCAATTATAAACAGGCTATGCTGAACATGAAATAGCACCTCATTCCAGGAAAAGCGAAGATATCAGGAGTAGTTGTGTCAGAGCTGGAAAGCACTTCACAAAGATAGCTTTCATTTCTATATGCTCTAAAGTATGCAGTAATTGTGGTCTAATTACCTCGCCGCAGCCAGAAAGCAATATGGGATATTGTGGGGGTGTGGGAAAGAGCATAATATGCTACAGTTAAGCTGTAATCTTTGGCATGGTCACTCATCAGATAAAGCTTTTCTGCTGTTGCATTCTAGGCAGTCATTACTTGGCTGCTAAAGCCTGGGGAAAATATGTGGTGGTGTTCCTAGGAGCTGTTTCACAGAGGCTTCATTATCGGTTTCTTCCTCAGCAGCTGGCCAAGCCTGGCCAGCTCTGCACTTGCAAGCTGTGTCCACAGTGCTCCACTTTTCCTTGCTTGTGCTGAAGGTTTTGTACTGCTGGCAGTGGAATGGGGATAATATTATTACCCACCATGGAAGGAATTTGTAAGCTTTAAGTTATTATTAGTTTAAAAACCTGTTTGCTCAGGACCTGATTTGTAATGGAAGATAGCTTTGTCAGAGATTTGTGAGCGTGTGTGGTTTATACACAGAAAGACCTTGTGAATGTGGGGAATAAATGTGCTAGCTACATGACAAGTTAGGTGCATAATTATGCACATGTATTAACCCCTGGATGCAGACTGTGTTTCACGGGGACATAATCATGTTCACATGCAATTATGCTCACCTTCCTTCGAAAATCTAATTTTACAGTCTGCTAGAAAACCTTGCTAGTGACATCTCTTATGCTCTGAATTTCTCCACCATTTTAATGGAAACTATTCCACTTCCTTAAAGCAAGCTCTTGAATTCACATACTTAATTGTTCACACCACTTCCTTGATTCTTCCCACTTTCCCAAGTGTCTTTCTGAGGAGGAAAAGGAACCTGCAATGCAGGCTCATGTGGAATTGCTAAAATTCTAGTAGGAGTACAAAGGAAAGCATGGAAAGAGAAGTCAGGTCAACTTTGAATATGTTGACCTTGAGGTGATGTTGTCTGACAAAGGCATGAATGAGTTGATGGGAGTCTAAATGCAGATTGCGGCATAGATCAGCATTTACTGCTGCAAAACCTTTTTTATTTTTTCTGCAGTGCCACAGATAGATGTTTTCAGAGAGACTTGGTTTCTCTTTAGAAGTTGAGACTTAGAAGGGGTTAAAAGTGACCGGTGGTTTGGGCCTGTTCAGTTTTGTGTTAGATCTCTTTTTGCGTTATAGAGCACACATATCCTTTGATAAGCCAGCTATGATTTCTGTAAAAGTAGATGCAGTGGGGAATTAGATCAGAACCTCATTATTCTGCTGCTTCACAAAGCAGAAACATGAACTATTTTGAAGGCTTATGGCATGCAGTTTCTGCAAGACTTGTCTGACAGCCTGCAACAGCAGCACAGTCCGTGTCAGTAATTCCTTCCAGCACCAGGCTTCCAGGACCAGGCCTTAATTATATGCACATCTGGTCTTCACTGCTTGGAGTAAGACATGTCTGTCTTAAACTGTTCTCATTAAATGGGTGCTGCCAAGACAAGCAGCTCAAAACACAACTGCACCAGACGAGCTTTAATCTGTTTTAGGGAAGGATTTGTCCTGGTTTAAGTGCGTAGGAGCCCCAAGAGTTAAATGCAGTAGGTACTTCATGAAAAAGGTGAGCTTGATCTTAAGGTTTGTTTAGTTCAGTACTGGATCTACATACAAGCAGCTAAAAGCCAAAACAAGGCAACACGGGTGCAGAAACAGTAATGCGTCTTACAACTTTGTTACGGGGCATTTGGAGAAAGGTCACAATCTTGATTCTAGTGACACTGTGGTGGTAAGAGATGTTCCATCAAGCCTGACCTCAGTCCAAGCAGCAGTCCTGTCACCTGTTGTCCTCCTAGCAGCAATTTAAAGCAAGAATAATGTTTGTGTATTCAGGCTGTTCCATAGTGCTATCTATTTTAATGTAGCAATTCCTGAGAATTATCTGTGTTATATGTTTTTGATAAAATTTCAGTATCTCTGTACTTTTTTAAGTACTCATGCATGCTTATTGCTATTTTGATATCTTAATATGGTTTTTGTCACCTGTAATAGAGGTGATTGCCCCTGACAGCAGACAACTGGGAACTGGGAGAAGAGAGAGCAGCTGGTGAGAGGAGCTGGAGTGGGTAGAACACTGGGCATGTCCTGAAAGAAGGGAAGGAGCTCTTGCACAGTGGGGCCAAGGTCAAAAGGGGACACACTGTTATCAGATGTTCAGTCTGAGGTTTGAAGGATCTGCTTTTACAAAGTTAGAACAGTAAGTGACTGCCTTCCTTTGGGTGTTTTCTTTGGGGTGTCCTGAGGATGTCATACAGGGATGTGTTCCGTCTCTGGGCCCTTGGAGATACGCTGCACCCACTGATGCCTGAGCTGGGACTGAAGCTGCAGAGGGAGTTTTCTGGAGAGGGAGTAGGGTAACAGGACCTCATTGGGTCTCTTGTAGGATGCTAGCTCCATAGAGAAAGGCCATTTTGAGGATTTGGAGGAATGGAAGATAGAAGGATCTGGGTTTGGGGGTGTTATTCACAGCTGCAGGACTGTTTCTGCTACTCTCTCTTCTTCCTAGCCCAGGTTTCTGTTCTGGTTTCGTGTTTGAATGACCATGTTTGCAGCTGGATGCTGGCAAAGGGATGATAGTTTCATACTTCTCAGCTCCTGCCTCAGTTTATGATTCCACGTATCTCATACTTCACCATTTTCTGGTTTAGCACAGCTCTCGAGGGCTTGCTACCAGAGCAATAAAAATCTCATTTAAAAATTACAACCTTCTCCCCTGCTTTCCCCTCTCCCTCCCAGGTCTGCACTGCTGGGGCGGAGGGGATCTTCGGAACCGGATGATCTCACTGATCTGTTCTGCAGTTTAGCAGTGGATAACTGAAGGCACTGGGAACATGAAGGGAGGGAAGGAGAAGAGAGAAGCAGGAGACAAAGCAGCTTGAGAAGAAGCCCAATAACTGAAGCTCTGCACAGAGGTGAGCATGTGAATCTCCTGGGCAGTGCCCATGTTAGCCGCATCTGGCCTGACAGCCCAGGACAAGGAGTCATGCTCCTGCAGCCCTCCCTAAGTCTCTCCTGTCCTGTCACATTTGGCTTCTTGCATTCAGAGTCACTCAGTTGTCAGGATAATTTCTTCTCTTGCCTTCACTCCATCTATAATTCATTAAAAGCCCAGAGGGGTGAAGCAGTCAGTTTTTCCCACTCCTTCCTCTCTGGAAGATGTGGGCTGAGCGTGGTTTGCAGCAGGGCATGAATGAAGCAGCCATAAAACCCAGAAGCCAAGAGGAGGGTGGTGGGAGCGGGACATGCTGCCGTCTCCTGTGAGGCCACCAGGGCATGGTGTCTGCCTCTCGCAAAGCACGTCCCATATGCCTTCTGCCACATGCTTGAGCAAATCTTTGCTCGGAAAATCCAGGTCAGATGCTGGACCTGAAAAACAGTGGATTGGTCAGTTCCTGAGCTTCACAAGTCCAGGTTTCAGTCCAAGTTTGTGCAGCAGCTTCCCCACTAGTTAAAATTTTCACTCCATGTGCTTCCTACAGTTGCAGCCTACATCTTGGGCTCAAAACTGCTTCACCCCAGGTACAGCTTTTTCTTCTGCTGTTTCGCCGCAAACTTATACTTACATGTTGTACACTCCCTACATCACTGCATCTGGCTGCACAGCCTCAGCTCTGCTTTATCCCTCCAACAGCTGCAAGGAAAAATAACACATTCTTCACCGTGGAAGTGCAGGTCATGCAGTGAAATACCTGTCTTTCTGAAACTGCAGATGTAATTGGGCATTTAAGTGCAATTTTGAGGAAATGGCTACAGGTGTTATTTGTCATATAGGTTCCACTAATGGCATTGATGTCTAAAAACCAAGAGAAAGTTCCCACAAGTAGGAGAAATTTTATTCAATATAGTGTAAGAATTGATTTTCTAAACTGATAGTGGCTTTGAAATGTGAATGCAAGCTGTCGTTTGCGTTTTGTCTTCAGTGAAATAACCAAGGTTCTTGTCCAGGCATTTCAAGCCTGTCTCTACTACTCTTTTTTCAGACTTTGGCATCCCCAGCAATCTGTGTGGAGATTTTTGTGGAAAGGGCACAGTGCAAGAAACCTTCATCTTAAAAGATCATCACATACAAAAATGATAATAATTTAAAAAATACAGTTTAGTTGGCTGTTATTCTTTCCTAGCCATGTCTCTCTGTAAACTACTCAGTTCTGGCAGTCTGCAAGAGTGAAGGTTGGTCTTTTTCAAGACCAGCAGAAGAGTGGCCCCATGTAAACTTCATGGTTTGCATCCAGCTCTGAAGCACCCTCACCAGAACCACAGATCCCTGTCCCCAGATGGAGAGATTCACCAGAGGGCAGCACAATATCACTTTATGTTGTAAAAGTAGGCGTTAACTATTTCAGCTCTATAAAAGCTTTTTGAAAGTAGCTGTTTGTTGTTCCACGGTCATGATTGCAAATAAGTTTCTTTTTAAAGCTGGCCTCTGAATCAGCTCCACAATCTCTTGTATTACACATACATTAATGTTGTACCATATAGAAGCAAGGGGAGGCCAGACAGTTGTTTTTCAATGTATCTCTCTGCCAGGTTTGTCTCCAGGGCTGGTCAGGGCACCTGATGGATGCTTGTCCAGCTTCAAGTATTTCAGAAACTCTCCTGTGTTAAAGGCACCAACCTGAGTGAATACTGCTTCAACCTCATCATTCGGGAAGTATTAAACAATAGAGTAAGCCCTCTGATGGCACTTAATTAGAAGAGTGCACAGAGGATGAATGTAGGCATGCTTCTTTTGTATGATATTTTCTTCTGGTTGTCCTGTATGCTGGGAAGCTTCTAGGTCCTCTTGCACTTATGCCAGATTCTCACCACTCAAGGAGCTCAGAGGTGTCACTGGTCGCATCTTGCCTGCTCAGATTCCCTCATCAAGGGCTTCATCTGTTCCCATTTATTACTCTGTTCTGCTTGCACTGGTAACTGGTGTCTCCAGCAGTTGCCTCCCCTGATTCACGTGCCACTGTACTTTTCTGACCTCTTTCTCTCAACTTACAGCCAGAGCTTTGGTATCTGAATTCCTGCTTTTTTGCTGTACATTAACTACATCTTCTGTCCTTGGTTGTTCTCTTTGCCCCATTTAGCTTCTGCCTGGTGGGATGTCTTGTGTCTATCTTCAGTCTTGCACTTCACTCCTGACATTCACATGTAGGTCTCCCTTGAATCTCTCTCCCTGATCTCACTCCTCTTTATGCTCATTCTCAACTCCGTCTGCTCCTGCTCATCCCCACATTTTCTTACTCTGTACTGAAGTCCTTAAAGATACAGCTTTTCCATGGAGCTGCTCCACATGCATCCTTAGCTTTCCTTGGATCAGCTATTATCTTTATACAAAGGCCAGCAGCCTTAAGTATATATAATAAAAGAATAACTTTTCCTAGTTGTATGAGAGTACTGTAATATTGTTTTTCAGAGTAGGTATAAATTCATGAACTTAGAAATTATTTAAATGATATCTTTTAAGACAATTTTGTGTCTGCTTTTAGAAAATGAATTTGTGATTCTGGTTTAAAAAAAAAGGAAAATATTTTCAAATCTCTGCTCTCTTTCATATTTTTTTTTATGACCAATACTTAAAAAAAAAAAAAAAGACAAAAGTTTTCTTATTAATTTGCGTTCTCTCTTTTTATTTCTTGGGAAGACCACGGAAAAAAAAGACAACAGAAATGTTCACAGAAGGTTTGATTTGGTTTTTATTTTTTTCACATTTCATTTTCATTTCATCTTTTTTTGTCAAGGAAGGAAGAAAATTAGTATTTTTTTAAAGACAAAAGGATGTGGAAAGGAAAGCAAAAGATCTTTTAAGAATAACTTTTAAAAGCTTTAGCAGGGCAGAAAATTTCTTTGAAAATTCATACAAATTAAAAGTTGTAAAGTAAAATACTTTCTATTCAAAACATTCAACAAAGGTTCGAAGCTAGTTAAGGCAGCCAATGCAGTGGGCTTTGTAGAATTTTCTAAATGAGAACAGTCCATCGCCTCTGCAGGAATCCATCCCAGTGCACAGTACCCTTGCGCCTCATCAGAGTCTCTTTGGGGCATTACACCAAGTTTTCTCTTGACTAAATCTGATTCAGCTTCTCTAAAGGTCTCTCCATTTCACAGTCAGTGGTGTGACTGTGACTCAGCGATGATGCAGGGCTGTATCAGATTCACAACTGCAATATATATATATTTTTTAGAGTTGTCTGCTGTTACTTCTAAATGTGTAGTTTTTCAGACTCTACCAAGTTAATGAGAGAGGTTTATTGCTTGGCAGTGGTCATCCCCAAAGAGTGGTGGCTCTTTAATGTTGGTGCTCAAGGCACCAAGACATCTGTGCTAGAAACCAACGAGCTCATTTTATGTAGAAACAGAAATGTTATTTATAAGAGCTACCCAGTCACATAGCTTAAGTTTCTTCTGCTGACTCACCAGATTTCCTCTGATGCGAACGGCCTTTTTCTGAAAATTAATCTTTTTTTCTTATAAGATTTTAATAACAAAATGGTGACGTGGTGAAAGCCTGTAAATGGACTTTGCATAACCAATTCCTAAATTATGGATACGTTGATATCTTCAGCAGTGCAGAATGAAAGACACCTTTCAAATTTTGCCATGTATTACAATATATTGCATTAAGAATGTGTATAAAATTTTAGAATATATTGTATACCAGAACTTTTTGGAACTAGATGATCTTCAAGGTCCCTTACAACCCAAACCATTCTGTCATTCTGTAAATACCATTTACCCAGGATGTCTCTCCATGCACTGATGTGCTGAAGCAAAAGTTGTGTTTGTTCAAGTTCTTGAAAACCACTCTGTTTACTTTTCTTGTTAGCTGTTTTCTTAGACTCAAGTGGGGAGAAGCAAAAAACAGAAAGTTCATTATTATTACTCTCCAGAGATAATATGAAGAAAATAAGCATTTCGCATAGAAAGAAGACTAGAGCTGATCCACTGCAAGATAGGTTTTTGTGGTACTCCTTTTAAAGGTTTACCTAGCATATTTGTCGCTGTATGTCAAGCACCAAATAATGTGGAGGCAGGAGACATTAAGGGGGAAGGAGGTGAATGTGTGCTTCAGTTCTGGTTTTGGCCTGTAACTTTTCAGAAGTTCTAGTTGGCTTGAAAGCTCTACTTTTCAATTAAGTTAACAAATATCACTGCAAAATAGACTGCTTTATCCCTCAAAGAGGATTTATAATCTTTTTCCTCAAAATAAGAGTACAGAGATACTGTATTGCCTTTTATTCATGTTGAGATTGTAGATAAGTAACAGCTTGTGTTAATATTTGGCAAGGTTTGTTCTATGTCACTGTCAGAAACGTGGCTGAAAATCTCTTTGGCTGACTGGCTTGTACTTGAAACTGTGTTTTTGCAAGATCTGGATACGAAAATCTCTCCTGCCAGACTTACAGCTGTCAGATTCATTATCTTCAAAAAGTTACATTAACCTCTTAATGGTGTTTTTCTTTCTGCAGAAACAGAAGGTGCATGCAGCACAGATGCCAGCCTTCTCCAAGGAATAACCTCTTCATCCCCAAGTGACTCCAGCTCTTGCTAGTACCATGGGGCCAGAAGGTGATTTCTTAGGCAATGGTCAGGTCCCCATCATCTTGTGGGGAAGTCTGGCAGCCATGACAACACTCTTGTTCCTCACCTTCCTCATCTTCCTCTGCTCCAGCTGCAACAGGTAAGGTCAAGAGCTTTGCAGGCAGAAATGGTTCTTGAATCAAATACTGTAAGGATTGGAATAGCTTCACTAATAACTAGTTAGAAAGACACAGTGAGGACTTGGGTACAGAAGTAAAAACGTACAGTGCAACATGTGTTTTTGGAGCAAACCTGAGTTTGAACAGTTCTGTTCATTCTAAAATCTAATATTTTTCTTTTGTTGTGAAGGAAAAATATTGTTGTGTTTGCTAGGTGCTTTCTCCTGCACTGAAGCCTGTAGCACAGGCAGACACTGACTGTTAGCAGATCACACTGCTAACCTGAAACACTTATACTAATTAATGTCTTGTATTCATACCTTATCCTTATTTTCTTCTCCAAAAGAGGGTTCAATTTTACCAATACAGGCATTTCTAGTGACTTTGTTGAGTCACATTTCAAGGCCCCTTCATGACACTTAAGCAGAGCCCTGCTGATTGCACAGGGAGCTGGGCAACCTGTGCTTAATCCACAGTGCCCTTCCAGCAGGTCAGACCCTTCATAATGAGGAGCACAACTGCTGAGATCCCTATTGCTATATTTTGCCAGCATAGCTCAGTCAGTCAAGTGTGCGTGTTGGGGGGAAACTTACCCATAACTCAGGCACCTTTATGCCTGTAGTAGCATGTTCTTTCAGTCATTCAACACTGAGAGCATTGAGGAAGCTGTGCAGCTGTAACATACACTGTATTGGCATTAGATGTGTCTACAGTGGAAGGTTTTCAGCAGGATTTCTCTATTGCCAATGTTGTAAAAAACAGTCATGGGAAAGACTAGACCCCAGAAGTTGGTTGAAACCCTAAAAAGCATAGGTTGGAACCTGTAATTTCATGTGATTCAGGAGAAATGCTTTTGTAAGCTGTAAGATAATATTTCAGTATCTTAGAATGGTTTGGGTTGGAAGGGACCTTAAAGATCATCAAGTTCCAATCCCCCTGCCATGGGCAGGACACCTTCCAGTAGACCAGGTTGATCAAGGTCCCATCCAGCCTGGCCTTGAACACTTCCTATTCATTCCTATTTATCACAGTTCCCTGTGATACCTGTGTAAAAATAGTAGAAATATGTAATTTTTTATTTATTTCAAAGTATAAAATCTAATTTAAAAATCCTTAAGCCCACAAACATTGCATTTAGATACCATGTTTTGCCTTGTATGACTCCAGTCTTTGAAGCTAGAAACATCTCTAGAAAGATGTTTTTAAAACAGAGTCAAACCACTGAGTATGTCTTTGCAGTTATAGAGATAGATTGTCAGAAACTATCTGGTGATGCTCTTTATTAAATTTTTGTGTTGCTAGTCTGGACACAGTATCTTTTATTTCAGATCATTCTGTAGGGCAGGTTGTTTATGCATAAATGCAGTTACATAGAATTTCTTCCTAGTTTACTAGTTACTAATGGTTGTGGATATGGAAAACTGAACAAAATCTGCTCTTTCTGTAATGTCAGAGTCAGAAAAAATTCCAGAGAGGAAGTAAAGTATTTTTGAACTCTGCTCTGCATTGATCCTTACTTGCTCTGATTTCTTATTTCCCAGTTAGGTAGAATTTTAACAGTTGCTAATGTGGGAACTACAATGCACTGCAGACTTCAGAAGCAGCACAGATTTCATATTGTCAATATTTCCTCACCTTCTTACTTGGCTTTTCATCTAGGGAAAGGACTGTAATCCTTTTAAGATCATAGTTTATTACAATATTTCAGAATAAGAGCTGTATTTCCAAAATCGTAAAAATTGAAAACTTGATCCATACTTTGAGTCCTGTGAAGTACCCGGTGAAGCAGGACTCATGTTGAAATGAAGGCCTCTGCTGCTATGAAATTTGTATATTAGCATAATCTGTAGTAACAGTTCGCATGTCTTTTTCATTAAGGGAAAAGAAGGCCAAATATCAGAATGGAGATCATGAAAATCTGATGAATGTGGTAAGTATTTATTTCTGGCAGCTTGTGTCTGTCTTGTAGTTGGTTTGTACAAAGCTCCCTGCAAAATACTGCAGTTTGGAAAATAGCCCAGGAATTTGGAGATGGTTGAGCAAGGGAAACTTGCAGAAAGCTGCAGAACAGGAAGAGGAGAGGACCTGAGTAGACCCCCTATAATCCGCACTTTCTCAGTGCTCTTTCTGCCACTGCTGTACTCCAGATCTTCCACCTGTCTTTCACTTCATTTGCAGCAGAGGCACAGTGTACCCTTTGTCAGCTGCTGTCTTCCCATGGGTTAAAGCCATGGTAAGGTCTATTATGACAAAGGTTGGAATGCAGATCACTCTGGCCATACTTGTATTTATTTGGTTTTACATCTGTAAACACAAGTACCTAAAATCTTTGAGTACAGTCAGCATGGTTTGACTCTTCCTGCCAATAATACCTGTGAACCACAGCTCCCAAGATCAGAACAAAATTTGTCACCTATGTATTTATGCAGGCATGTATTCTGATCTAGCAGTGGTTAGATCTCACTGTTTGTGTTCCAGCCTTCTGACAAGGAGGTGTTCAGCCACTCGATCACAAGTTCAGCTACTGAACCCCCTCCGAGCACTGACCAGAACGGGGCACTCAGCAACGGTGAGGGTGAGTAGCACAGACCCTGTGGGTGGGATGAATGAGCATCACCGTCCCCTTGCTCACAGCTCCTACACTGGTGAACCTTCGAGTCTTTTGGATTAGCTTTCCAAGCACAAAGTCGTGCCATTTGTCTAAATACCCTTTGTTTCTCTCTGCTCATCTCTGGAGGTCTGACACCAGATCAGCTGCTGTATCCCAGGGTAGACGCTGGGCATGCAGCTCTCTGGAGGGCAGTCAGGGCACACAGAACATAATTCACATGAGCATGTTTGCCTTGCTGGAAAGTAGCCCATCCCAAGGAGATGCTGAAATTTTAGAATGCATCTCCACTTCCCTGCTAGGCATGCTCTGCCATAGCACTACACCCCAGCTCCCAGTCCTCTGCACCAGCCAACACTGGGAAAGGGCTAAGGGCCTCCTCTGGGCCACCAAGGCTACACCTGCAGATTGACGAGGCCATCAGGCAAAGACTGGTGTTCCCTAATCTTGGCCAGCAATGGAACTGGGATGTGACCAGAGGATGCAGTCACACCTTAGAGCTTCAAAAGCACTCCAGGAGACTGTGGAAATCTTTCAGGTCCTCCTCCCCACAAAGAACTGGGAAGCCTGCCATATGAGGAAAGGCTGAGAGAGCTGGGTTTGTTCAGCCTTGAGAAAGGAAGGCTCAGGGGATACATTATCAGCATGTTCCAGTATTTAAAGTTGGGCTACAACAAAGAAGGAGACTCCCTTTTTACAAGGAGTCAGATGGAAGAGTTGAGGGGTAATGGGCATAAATTGCTCTTGGGGAGATTCTGTCTGGACACAGGAGGAAATTTTTTCACAATGAGAAAAATCAGCTGTTGGAATAATTTCCTCAGGGAAGTGGTAGATTCCCCAGCACTGGACACCTTCAAGATTTAGATGGACAGGATGCTAGTCTAGGTCATCTCATCTAGGTCATGCTTTGCCTCAAAAGGTGGACCAGATGATCCTTGAGGTCCCTTCCAAGCTGGTATTTGCTTGTATTTTTCTGGGTTTTTAAACAATCAACATAAATAGGCTTTTTTTTTTTCTCTCAAATCTTTGTTTTGCTGAACATCCAAAATGATTCACACTGAAGTATCACTGGAAAATATTTTTCACAGATGCACCTAAAAATAAACTGGCTCTCAGCTCAGAGCCACTGGGAACCAACTGTTGTCTCCACACTGGGCACTGACTACCCATAATCACAAGAGCACAGAAACACAAGTTCATTGCTTCAGATTATCCCCCTCAAGCTGAAAGGGGTGAGTGCTCTCTGGGGCCTGTGATGGTGCTCTGCACAGCACAGAAATGCCTGGGAGCAAGGGCCAGGAAGGGAGAACATCTTTTAGCTTCTCCAGGGTGGTTCCTGATGTCCTTCAGAAAGTCTGGAAGCATCCTGGGGAGTGAGTAGGACACCTTGCCTATTCTTCCCCGGGTGGCGTGTAGGAGCCAAGTGAATGGAGAAGGTAGTTCTCCTTTTCTCCTCCTCCCATCTCCCATTCAGACAGTAACTGCTATCTCATACCTCCCAGTTCCAGCCTGAGTTTTACTGTCAGGGTACAGCTTCCTGTGGGTGCTGACTGCTTGAGTCTGCATGTCCTGAGCACCAGAGAAAGCAAACCATGAAATCAAGTGCATTGACTGCTTCAGCAATACTTTGTGTCTTCATGTCAAATATGCTGAAAGAAGAATGAGTTGATTTTGCTTAGAGAATAGGAACCATAGGAACTGTACTAAGAAAAGTAAAGCTATTCAGAAGTGATTTTTCAAAGAATTGTGTGACATACAGTTACATGCTATATACTACCTGAAACATGCTTGTACATGCCCATGTATACACCCCTGAATGCAGGCAAATGTCATACATGTGCACTGTAAGATGAGAAATCCCATAGATCTCAGTTCCTCTAGTGACAGCAACACGTGGCCCCGTCTGAAACATAAAATAACATGTTCTGCCCAGCACTGCTTTCTGAAGCCTAGTCTTCTCTTTTGTATATATGGCTGGCTCATTAGTAGGTTGTCAACCTACATTATGTGCTGTGAGACTAACAGAAGTATGGTATAGCCTTCCCACTGGAGGAGCTTCTGGTGTAGTGTGCGGGTAGCTGACTGCGGCAGGGCTGAACACAGACAAGAATTTGTCCAGCATGTTAAACAAGGCGAGGGCTGGGCAGGGAGGAAGCAAGAATGCTTTCCTTTTTGATTCCAAAGGATAGGGAAATGGAAAGAGGAAAATCTAACAAGGCTTTTTTCAAAGCTGCTTGGTTTGAGGCCTCCTACCAGCATTCCCCATCTGAGACTACTGGGCAGTCTGTAAGCATTCAGTATAACTGAGTACAAGCCAGCTGACCATCCATGCCTACCTGCGCCTACTCACCCATTGCCTGTGCTCACTGTGAATGCTGTTGCTGTATAATGTGGCTTGGGGCTGCGCAGAGTATTTAAGATATTGTGAGAAAGATATTTTAACAGTAGCGTGCAGAAATCTCTGTAACTGAAACTTTTTGATCAACAAAAACCATGATGACCACTAGACATTTCCAGGCATTAGAATCATTTATCCTCTCCAATGAGACACAAAGCCAAAGTGATGTAGGCAGGCACCAAATTATACTCACCTTATAGTTACACATTTGTTTTAAATACTTCTTTATAATTTTTTTCTAGTACTCTCAGAGGACAGTGCAGCTGCTTGTATCCAGCCCTATGAAGAAGTACAGACGTCTGATCTGCTAGATCAACAGGATGGTCTTGGAAAGTCTATAAAATGCCACCAGAGCCGAGAACTACCCAGTATTCCCCCTAATACCACCATGGAAACCGTCATCTCGGCTAGAAATGCAGAAAATGATCAAGGTCTTGGAATGGAAGGTCCTTACGAAGTCTTGAAAGACAGCTCCTCTCAGGAGAACATAGTTGAAGACTGCTTGTACGAAACTGTGAAGGAAATTAAAGATGTTGGAGCAGTAGCCAGCGTGGAAGGGAGCTGTAACAGCAAATCAAAGGCTCTACTGACAGTTTCTGAAGGTCAGAATCAGATTCCTGAGTGCAGAATTGAATCAGCAGAATATGCATCTGTTGACCGAAATAAGAAAAGTCGCCAAAGTGCCAATTCAGAAAGCCCTCTTGACAACACACCAGATGTAGAAGATGAGCTTCCCCCACCAGTACCCATGAAGCTTCTCGATGAAAATGAGAATGTGCAAGAAAAAGAAGTGGAAGAAGAAGTGACAGAAGGAGCAAGTAAACCAGAGAAGGTAAATACTGCAGATACTTGTCCTTGTCAAACAGCCAAATAACAATAGAGAACATATGGGTGGGAAAGGATTTATATTTCTTTAATAACAAAAAAATGCCAAGGAAATAAAAACACTCAAGGTGATGCAAGACCGTAAAATACATAAACATGAAAATGTACAGTATAGTCTTTGTATTATAGGCGTGTATTCATTCTGTTCCTGTCTATATTTTGGATAGCTGTAGTATGCACTTCATTAAGGCTTTCCCCAAATATTAGCCAGAAATTGCACAGGAGTACTCTGCTTCTTTATTTAATGGTATTATACTTGTGGGAACTATTACAACGGGTATCCAGTATCTCTGTCAGCATCTGTATCTTGTTCAGAATCCCTCTCCTTCCTTGGTTTTTTTCTAATGAAACCTCAATTTACAGAGAGGGGATGAGGGAATTCTTGGTAGATGTGCACACCTTTAGATGTGCCTCCTTTGTTGGGCTGCCTTGACTTAGCTTGTGCAAGTGTTAAGCATCTGCTTAAAGCCACTTGTCTCATCTCCCTCTGTAGGAGAGGGGGACAGCAAGAGAGAGAGATGGCAACTGAAGACTTTTATATTTGTCACATGTAAATAGAGTAATAAATTTCTACCAGCTGAAATCTTGACCAAAACTTGTGTTTTCTCAGCAGCTTATTCTTCATCCCAGCCTAGGAACAAGTTAGTTGCAAACTCCTTGAAAAACAGAATTATGACATTTTCAACAATTTATTTTCCCCTATTTAATTTTTAACCAGAATTAATTTAAAGGATGCTTTCAGATCATTGCATAGATTTTTCCTAAAGTGTTGATTTTGCATTTTTCAGAACTAGTTTAGGTCACTTCTTATTAATCGTGAATAAAAGTACTGTGATTTTTAGAACCTTAATATAATTCTAGTGTCTGTGGCGTCAAATAATAGGCACTGATGAAAATTGAAAAAAGAATCTTTAAGATGCAATGTGAAATTTTAATGTAAACATTTACCTGAAAAATCATAGCAGGGCTGAGGTGTTGTTACTTATATCTGGTTGTTCTCTTATTTGAAGTATTTCAGTAATCCAGGCAGAGGGCAGGAAAATACCTTGTTAAATAACGGACTAACCATGTAACCTATGAAGCACAGTACAGTCAAAATGAGTTAACCGAATACAAAAATTGTTTATCTGGACTCTTCAGTTCCTACAAATAATGAGCTCGTTAAGCAAGAAATTAAGATGTGATTGTCAACAATAACCCACCACCACTCCCGCCTCCCAAATTCATGCCATATGTACTTTCTAATTAAACTTTTAAAGAAACAGCTTTCCCTAACAGTGACATTTTGCCTACCAGGTGTGAAAAGACTTGCAGAAAATCATTGTATTTCCCAGGCACCAATACAAAGGAAAAGCATTTGCAACTCTGTAGCTCCTCAGCACACCCGGTATACAGCGTCAGTAACTGCATGGAGTGGGAATTGATTAAAATGGTTCAGGTTTTGAAGGATTAATCAAGAGGTGACACATGCAGTCCCCTAAGTGCCAGAAAAAAGGTGTTTGTCTAATTAAAATTTATTCAGAGCTAAAGCATCCTGAGTGAAAGCTTCAACAGCATCAGATCATTCCCACATTCACTGCTAGGTGCATGCATTATGCATTGAAGCGTGTTCCTGTCCTGTCCTTGAGAGCTACAGCTGCAGCATAGTTGGAAATGGTAATTGATGGAATATATAAATGTCATTATTGTTGGCATTGTGTGAAGAGGTGGTTGCAGGATTGTTTTTTGTTGTGATGATGATAATTTTTCCCTCTATTTTGCTGCTTCCAACAATGCAGAGCAATGCCTGTTATTTCCACTGCGGCAACCAAATGCAAGATATTTATGGAAATGTATGTTATGTTGATGACTCTTTTAGTTAAACAGACTCCAGAGGTGTCTCTTTTTGCTTCCTCTCTTGTGAGTCTACTTAGCTGCCCTGCTTAACATTATATCCCTATCCCAAACTTTTTCAGCCTTCTGCCCTGACCCTGATGAAAAGAGAGGGTGGGTGTAAGTTGTGGGAGTCTTTCTCCCCACAATTAGGCTTTGCTTTAGTAGGGCAAAGAAGGGACAGGCGGCAAGCTTGTTTGTGTAACTGGGACTTGTACCTGCCAACAGAGAGAAAACAGACCATGTCCAGACTGTTTCAGTCTCACCCTGTATGAGAGCAGCCAAGATGATCCCCAGCCCATGCCAGTTCCTGAAGCACACTCATTTAGGAGAGAGCTGGGTGGATCAAGCCAGAGACTGTTCCAGTATATAACAATTTGAAAAGGATCAATAATCATTTCCAGAGCCAAATGTGCAAAATGGGTGAAAAATAATCTAACTGGGTTATTGGCCATGACCCAACCAAATCCTTTGGAAGGTTTTGGTGAAGCAAGACACCTTTAATAGCACAAGGCTCTTATAGGCTTCTATCACCTGGAAAAACTTGGACATAGTTCTAATAAAATTAGAGAGGCAGAATAGTTTTTCTGTAGTTCTTCCTTCTTTATTCAAGAAAGGAAGTGTGGATCTCCTTTTCCACCCAAGTCTTTCCAGAGTGAGCACTGGTAGAAATGCTGTCCATTTGTACATCTGACTGCTGCCATCTGATTTCAGACTTGTGCAGCTTGAGGATGGGCAAAGCATCTCTTACAGATGCACCAGAGAAGAATGGTCTTCCTGTTCTAGTGCCTAAGTCTGGAGCAGCAGCTGAGCCAGAGAGTGAAAAATCAAATGCTGTTGAGGAACAAAAAGGAAGTGGAAGGCAAATAAGGACACGTGTTTATGTTGCAGTGCTGAGGCTTGAAGCGTAATTTATAACATTGCTAGGTACAAAACGTTTAGGAGCAAGTTCGGTTTTTTTCAGTTTCCAAAATGACAATAGCCTTCAAAATTGATGTGTCACAGCTTTCACATTTAGAAGAAAGAACTGTGGGTCCCAAGGAAACAAGAACAGGACTGCCAGCACCCTGGGATATTTGTCAATACTTGAGTGGGAAACTGTAGAAGAGGTCATGACACGTGCTGCTTATAGACAAACTGATGAGAGAAAATAATTTGTGAAGAATTTTGCAAGCATGTTTGTTCTAATGTGTGAGGGTGAAATTAGTAACTTACTCCTGAACATAAAATATATCCTGCAAATAAAGACTAAACTGAGCTGCTGTAGTGAAGCAGAAAAGGCCAAAATCCACTTGAACTTCTTCTTTTCATCTTTCTTTTTTGTTGTTGTGAGTAAACAAACCACAATTTAAAGAGTGCATTCTCCAGACAGTGATAAAGAAGCAAGGGAGTTGTTAGGTGGGAGGGAAGCCTCACAGGGAGCAGCACACAGACTTCAGTGCGCTTTGGGTCAGGGTCTTCATCACAAGTGCCCCAGGGGTTTGAAGTCTGGTATTTACCGGAATTAAAAACAACAAGAAAAATGGAAGTAGGAAAGAATCTGTTGTAATGAGCCTCAGTGGGAGAAAAGGAAAAAAAAAGGTCTTGTGTGTCTAGTATGTGCCTGAAAGCAATATTTAATTGACTGTGATAAGAATGGCTCTGCTTGCTTCTCCATCTTGGTCTGCACTTGGAGGAAGTCTGAAGTATTTTAGGTGGAGAATTTGTGTGAAACTCTAAAATATGGCCCTTTAGAAACAGTGCTGGAAGGTTCTCTTTGAATCACTGTGGAGCAGGAGTCCAGCAGAGCCTTCTTGCCGCAGGGAGGAGGACTCACATGGCCACTCTGACAAACTAAGGGGTTTTGTTGCCATAAAGGCTGTAAGACATTTTTCATAAGAGCAAAATCCTTTTCCCCCAGTGTTTTATGGCCTAATCTCTACATGGTGCTTGACATGTTTGAAGTTAGACTTGATACCAAACCAAACCCTCTACCCTTTAGGAACTTTGAAATGTGAACTGCATCCAGGCAGATGCTTTGAGGGTTGAGCTGCCCATCTCAGTGTGGGTTGCAGCAGGCCTTTTCTGAGTTTGCAGTCTGAGCAGTTGTGAGGTGGTGCTGCCATACACCTCTGCATGTCTGCTGTGCATCTTCCCAGTGAGGGTGGCGAGACAATGGAACAGGTCACCCAGAAAAACTGTGGCTCCCCCCATCCCTGGCAGTCTTCAAGGCCAGGCTGGATGGAGCGTAGAGCAACCCGGTCTAGTGGAAGGTGTCTGTGCCTATGCAGGGGGGTTGGAATTGGATGGTCTTTAAAGGTCCCTTCCAACCCAAACCATTCTATGATCTGTACACAGCTGCTGCATTTCCTGTGGGAAGAGGACACAGCACCTCCCTTGCAGCACTTTCAGGATCCACTGATTGTATGGTAATAGTTGTCAGGAAGGTGTCAGGTTTGTTCTTTTGTCATCAGAAAACATATCTGAAAATCACATGGAAGGCCAACTAGCGTGTCACAACAGCTGACTTTTAATAGTTCAAAAGCCTTTGCAGACTCTTTCTTGCTTCATTAGAAGTGTAAAGGCAGAGATACAGTGGAGCAGAGTTTGTTTTAACCATTACATTATTTTTACCCTTTTCAGGTCAGAACAAGAGCAGATACACAAAAAAGCTGTAGTATCCTCAGGGCTGTTATCTCCAGAGATGTACTCTGGATATTACGGATATTCACTATGCAAAATGGAACGAACAAATGACTATAAAATATAATGTATTGATTGTAATAGGAAGACTTTATTATAGGTTTTGCACTGTTGACTGGTAATGAGCTTTTTCTTCTTTCTTTCTTCGTTCCTTTTTTACAGAGGCATAGTTCAATGTCTTACAAGTCTCGAGAGGAAGATCCATCTCTTACAGAAGATGAGGTAGGTTTCTTGCACAAAATTCAATAACCACCTAGAGACCTTTTTACAGGCAGAAATTAGCATAAGATATGCAAGATTAAGCAGGATCTAAGAAAGGTGAAATTTGTCTGAAGGGAAAATGAAAGCCGGAGTTTCTCTGCACAGTTTGTACTGCCACATTCCTGAAATGAGAACTATTCTAGCATATAGCTGTATCAGGCCAATGAGTTAAAAAATGGTGTCATAAAATAACAGGAGGCCACATTTAGCTGATCATTGGTCAGCTGATTCTTGATTTGGATTACAAGCTTTATTTAAGGATAATAATCAGTAGCCTTTTGAAACATGCTCCACCTTCCCCACACAAAGTGTTTGGGTCTCTGGGAAATAAACAGAAGCACAATAAAACCACTGGAACATAAACTGTTATTAAAATAAATTGAGGAGATTGAAACAAAGACAGAAAAGTGAAACAGAAATGAGGTTGCTTGTGATCAGCTCCAGTAGACCCATGCAATTTATAAAAACATTTCTGGACATAAAGGTAAATACAAACTTGGCAATAAGCTGAGCAGGATAATGCTTTCTGCTGAGTGAAGTGTTCACAGACGCTAATGAATAAATCAATCCTTGAACTGGGTTACTGGAGAGGGTTAAGTAAGGATGGGCAGAAAAGCCTTTTTTTGGTTTGGTTGGCTAAAAGCAGTAAAAAGTAAGAAGTATTGCCATCTGCAATTGGATGTCTTTATTAAAAAAACAAACATATAGAATTAACTGAAGTGATCTGGTTCATCTGCATCTGTCAGTGGTGCTTAATGGCAGTGGATGTTTTCATGCCAATCTACTATTGTAATTGCATTGATACCAATCCAGAGTGGCCTTGCATGCTTGGGAAAGACTTTAAATGTAAGAGAAGAGCTATGTTGCTATTGCAATATTAGGTAGCAGAAAAACAGCACAGGGAGTTTTATCCATCTGCCCTGTGCAAGGGGTGGTATCCACTTGGACTGGGAGAGGGAGTCAAGGGTGGCTGCCTGCACTCAGCACCAAACTTGGTGAGCCCTGAGCAGAGGGGCATGTGTGGACATGGACTTCTCTTTCAAGCTTTTTGTTAAGGTCCACCTCAGTGCACTTGTTTAAGCATGCCACCTCCTCAGAGACTCCAGCTCCCTTTCTCGTGTTTATAGTAGCTGAAAGGTTTCAGTCTCCAGTCTTAAGTGCTGATACACAGTGACTGAGATGCATCTTCTCTCTGTAGGCAGTTTAGTCAATGGAACAGACTTTGTGTTTCAAGATCAGCACTGACTATTTGCTGTTTTCTGGTGTGGGTAATTTATCTCCTGATTTTTAATATTTTCTTCACATGACTTGGGGCCTCTTTGGTCCTGCCTATGAACACAACAAATAACTGCTGTCCTGTTGGGATCTCTAAATGTAGCCACTACCATTAAAATTATTAATAATTTTTAAACCTCCAAGGATCGGACAGCATCCTTTTCCTACATTACAGCAGCTAAACCTGATCATCCCTTTGGCAGCTGGCTCCAGAAACATAGCAAAAGTTGTAAGAGCTCCTGCTTATAAAGCCATTCCCTTTTGTCCCACATCTAATGTACCAGCAAGGGATTTATATAGAACCAATTTTTACCTTTATAAATATTCTTTCTTTTCTGAAAGAAAATCAGTTTATAAAGCACATGCCAGAAATGAAAGGGTTTGTAAGAAATTCTTTGGTTTTAGATATGTTTTATTAGAAGATCCTGTCTTTTCTTAAGTAACTAACATCCTTGTGGTGGAAGGGGTACAAGCTGGCACACAAGCTTTATGTCATGCTTAAATACTTAGCACATGTTTCCTTTTCCTAGATCTCAGCCATGTACTCATCAGTGAGTAAGCCGGTACAGGCCGTCAAGGCACTGGATTCTCCTTACACATGTATTCAAGAAATTGCATCTCAGAGGTCCCCGTCCATTTGCAGTGGCCTCTATGCAAGTGTGAAGGACTTTGAGAATGCCCTAAATACTACCAGTGTGCCTCAGTCAGCAGACAGACCAAATGGGGAGCTGGAGCCTGACTATGAAGCAATCCAGTCAGTGAGCCAAGAAGACGACAGGACCTTGTCTGTGCCTAACACAAACCACTCTGCTCTTTCAGGAGAGAATGACTATGAGAGCATAGGGGACTTGCAGCACCACAGGGATTTCACCAGGCTTTAACTACTCCAGCGGGCAAATTTCTCCACTGTTTTTTTCAAAGGAACATGTGAAACATGGAGAGAGAAGTTTTTCTCCCTTTGAGGAACAAAGCGAAGTAGGGAACAAAAGTTGTGAAGAAGCAATGTACGTTTCAGCCAGGGTGTGATACCCACTAGGTTATTCTGGGTGGTGGATGGAGGCTCACGGGAAAGGGTACGTCAGGTCAGAATGATGATGACTAGGACAGCATAAAAGCTTCTTTATTTTTAGCTCCAAGAAAACCAGAATTTGGGAAGGAGTGCCATGCTTGTCCTGATAGGATTACATACCAAAAAGACTGCTTTACACAAAGCTAGCTTTTAATTTTATGTCATTTTCTTCAAAGTGTGTTTCAAGCATCATTTTCATGCAAGTTTGGGCACACAACATTGAACAAATCACGGATCATTGTACCTCAACTCAGACTTACGTTGGAGGGCTGGGGAAGGTGTGCTCACTTCTGTGTCTTTTGGGGAGCTCTGTTCTCATTCATTGCAACTAAAGTGCAAACAGCAGTACTTCACAAGGAACCTACTCCAAATGTACTTGAATTAATTCTGTCAGCTTTTTTTATGTGTCAAGGGCTGCAGATTATGACCTGCAATATTTGAGATGTGTACTGATGGTTTTGGGTGGGGTTTTGTTAGATTATGTGTGAAATACCACTTTAAAATGGCAAGTGACATTCTTAATATTCTTGCTGTGTTCCCCTCACATGCACACATGTACCTACGTAAAATTGCAGCAGACAATTGTCATGTTGCAAGAAGTTGTGCAAATGAATGCATTGGTATAATGTTTAGCCTAACCTTAATAGTGTTGAGTCATTTTTTGAATAGCTTTGCCCTTTTTTAAGACTTGAAATATTTTAATATGTTTGTCTAGTTTCCCACGTAGGAAAATCTACATACTGTGTTCAGAGTGGATTGTATGTTTTATTTTTACAACATGTTTCTCACCTTCAAAGTTTTTGTAGATCAACTTACTGTGTTATGCAACAGGAGGAATCCCATTCTTTTGGCTTAATTTGGTTTTTTTCCCTTTAATTTCTATTTTCCTATTTCAGAAGTATGTAAATGAACAACTGCCTTTGTTGTTGTTGTTGTCTTCAGCGGGGATGTGGAACATGTTTTGCTGTTTTTAAGCTTAAAATAGTGGAGTCTATGGACTGCCAGAGGGCAAAAGAGGCAGAAGAGACAGTGGGATTTAGTCTGGGGCAGCCACTGGTCCTCCTTGTTCCTTTGCTAAAAGGAGCAGGAGGGCAACCAAGAACTCCTTGGGGCTCTGACAAGCAGTTTGAAAGCCACTGGCTTTGCAAGGATACTGAGTTATTCTGTTACTGTTAAAAGCAAAGTACAGATCTTGGATGAAATAAGTAGGTGCTGGGTTCATAATTTTGTTTTCTTCAAGAACAGTACAATGACAACAAATCACTGGGACAACTTGTTAACCATGAGCCAGCAATGTGCCATTGTGACCAAGAAAGCCAATAGTATCCTGTGATGCATTAAGAGGAGTGTGGCCAGCAGATCAGCAGAGGTGATCCTGCTCCTCTACTCAGCCCTGGTGTATTGTGCCCTGTTCTGGGCTGCCGAGTTCAAGAAAGACAAAGGAGAGAGTCCAGCAGAGGGCCACAAAGATGGTCAGGGTCTGGAGCATCTTCCCTATGAAGAAAGTCTGAGAGAGCTGGGCCTGTTCAGCCTGGAGAAGAGACAAAGATCCTTGAGAAGGGATCTTACCAATGCACACAAATGCCTAAAGGATGGATGTCAAGAGGATGGGGCCAGACTCTTCAGTGATGCCCAGCAACAGGATAATGGGCAAAGGGCACAAACTGAAACACAGGAAGTTCTTTCTGAATACGGGGAAAAACTTCTTTACTGTGAAGGTGTCAGAGCACTGGAACAGGCTGCCCAGACAGGTTGTGCTGTCTCCTTCTCTGGAGATACTTAAAACCTGCCTGGGCACGATCCTGTGCAGCTTGCTGTAGGGGCACCTGCTTTAGCGGGGGGGGTTGTACCAGATGATCTCCAGAGGTCCCTTCCAACCCCAACCATTGTGCTGTTCTGTGAATGAACAGTACAATAATACAAGAATAGCCCAACAGTAGTGAACTGGTTATGTGTACTCATGTGCATATATCCCCATGTAAATAAGCATACACATGTAATTTGGACACAAGTATAAATTATAGTCCAAACTTGGTAATATTTGAATACATTCACGTACGTAATATCTGGCATGTGCTTGAAGAGTAGTTTATTTTTTATTTGAAATAAACAGTATGTAAACTGAGGTTGGCTTATTCCATAGTAGACAAAAGAGGTTTCATTTCAGCTCACTTGGTACTGGGTTTTGATATACCAGATTGAGTCCTTCTCAGATCACTAGCCAGCATTCAATATCACTTGGTACTATAGAGAGCAAACACAGATCTGGTTACACACATTTATTAGAAATAACTTTATAACTGAAAGCAGTGTGCTGATTTATGGGCTTTGACTGTAAGTACTGTGGCTCTGAGAAGCAATGCAAGTGTGCAGTTAGATACAGAGTGATTGAAACTGCATAGATCCTGACCTTGTGTAAGAGTGCAGAATGCTTGATCTGTGACTCTCTTCCTTTGAGGAGAAGCAGTTCAGACAAGTCTACATCCATCTTGTTCATGACCATGCTGCCATGCTTCCACAGCTGCAGCAAATCATTGCTTCCACTTCATTACAGTGCTTTCAAAAGCTGCCTTTGGTCTTCCTTTCTGGAGTTTTTCCCTCAAAAAAAGTTTGTATTTCTGTTCCCTTGAATGTGAATTCATGAAGTTCGCCTTTGACTGTTCTCTTCTACTTCACACTGTTTAAGGCCAAAGATAAGATACACCATGTTTCAGAAGATCTGTTTTGCCAAGTCTGGAGAATTTCTGAAGTCTTTAACTATGTTTTTGCTGTCTGTTCCTTGCTCAGGGGTGTGGGTTTATATATGTAGTCCTCAGTCTGACTCCTGCAACATAGTGGCAGGCATACCTCAACTCCTGAAATTCCCAAATATATCTCAAGGTGTAATTATCCCTTAAATGATACCTTAAGGATTGTGTAACTTGTTACATAGATGACTGCTTTTGTAGAAACAGTAGCAACATGAGGTTTGTCAGGATCACCAGCTTCAGACCAGTTTAAAGAAAAGAGATAATGCCAGTTAACGATAGCAAAGAGGAACATTGAACTCTTGATTGTAGAATTTTAAGGTGTAAAAGAAGAAAATCAAACATCACTGCAGAAGTGCCCTCATCAAGAAGCAAGTCAAAGAAAGGAAGACGGCTGCCCAGCCATTGTGTCTTTTAGAGTAGGATCTAAGAGTGCTGGTTTGGAAGAAGGGACATGAGACTCAGCTGCTTCCTTCCTTCCTTTCCCCCTTCCAAGAGCTCCTCCCCCGATTTCCCTTTCTCACAGTGAAACCCCTCCCCTTATCTTTTTTGCTTGTTTCTATTTTTAACCTGTGTCATGCAGCCTTGCACTGGGAGCTAGTTCTGTCTCTGCAGTCCTGTGATGCTCGCACGTTCCTTCCCATTTAAATGACAGGCTGGTCACAACCTCTTCATCGTCCACCAGATCCTCAGCCTGGTAGGGAAGGAGCTCAGATTTTTGGATTGCTGCTTGAGGGATGTGTACCTGTCTTCAGCCATTGAGACCCTGCATACATCGAACTCCTGAGAGCTGCGAAAAGAAATAAATCTCCTGAACAAGGACGGATGGAGGAGTCTGTAACTCCCCTACACTATCCATTGTATAGTCTAATGATAAAGAAAAATGTTTTAGAATGCAGTCCAAGGTTCTTATGTGAGTAATTACATCTCTTGACTAAGAATCAAGCTTATGGTTTAGTTCCCTCTCCCCAGAAGTAAGCTCTGTTCTTGTATGGCTGTTGCCAATGCTTCCTTTTCACTAATATATTGGATAGAAAGATTTTTCTGTCAGTAATCCCCAAATAGACGAATCTGACTGTAAAGAAAAGGGAGTCTCTTCTGCTTGTCTCTTCATTGCTATTGTTTCCTCTTTCACTCTGTCCCTGAATAAAATGTCAGGATCCAAAATTTATTACCTGGTGATCTTTTCTGGGGAAGCTTCAGAGTCTATTTCTTTGCCTCCATTTTTAAGCACGACTAGGTAAGAAGATCTGACATCAAGTTGCCGCAGTAAGGCCAAGACAAGCTGTAAGCTGTAACATGTGCATAACCGCACTACTGAAAAGGTTTTTTCTGTTTTCCTCCTGTAAACCAGAAGAAATAGGAAATGAAGTTTGGACATCTCTTCCATGAATCTTTGTCTCTTGTGGGAGTTGTTCTCACCACATATCTAAACCACATACCTACACCAGTGCTAACACCATTCATAAACCAGTCCCTCTTTCCTACCATGATGAGTGCAGAATTGCTTTCTCAGTCACAGAGAAAAATAGATTCTTTACAGATGCCTGTAGCATAGGTATGTACCTAATTACCACAGTTAGATCAGTTATAGTGCCTTTTTCGCTAAGTAGCTAGTACTCCCATTCACCTTTCCACACTGTGCTTGTTTAATTCTAAGGGACAACCCCAATTTTTACTTGTTTAAGTTGGAAACTGCTTTATAGAGACACAGTAAAGGTATTGGACCTCAATTTGGCTCTACAGTAGCAATAGTCTCTTGCAAACATCCTCCAGAAAGCCCACTAATGTAGCTATGATGACTACACTTTGCAATAGGAATTACCAGTCTCCTTTTGAAGAACCTAATTTTTTGAACAGTGAGCATTCAGGGAGGTGGTGGTCTTTGTTCATGTCAGCTGTGAACAATTAGTTGCTTCCGTCTTTCTGTTAATATCAGTTGCAGGCTTGCTTATGTGTAGTAGGATTCATGGGGTGAGGTATGAGTAGGTGTGGGGATTCATACTCATTAGTCACTCAGAGCTGGACCATTCCCACAGCAGCACCTGGCTGAAGACCAGCTGCCTTGTTCTCTAAGCCCTCTTTTATTGTGCCTTCAGGGAATCCATCCTGCAGGGATTCTTCTGGGCTGTGTGCTGCTCCATGGCTCCCTGTACAGCTCCTGTCCACTGTCTTGACCACAGTTCTGCTCAATGCTGATCACAGTGCTCTCTGTGCAACCTTTCAGTGGTGCTTTTATAAGATTCTGGGTAAATGGTTTCAACGTGCTGTCTGGAAGCTGACATGTAAAGCTGTGACATGGAGTGCTCTCTAGCACTGTCTGCTACCCAGAACTTAGTGTTAACTGTGTTACTCTGACTACAAAAGGCTGGCAGCGCTGCCCTGTCTGGTATCCCACACACATCCAGAATGTAGTCACCAATGTAACAAGCCTAGGTTGGGCCACAGGTGTTTGAAAGCAGCCAATTCAGGCCAAATGGCTTGGCTTGAAAGCAATAAGAGACATGCCTCTCATCTGTGCAGCGTGGGATTGGAAACATCATAGAGCCCAGCTCAAGGACTTTTTGTTGTCTCCTATTGTTCATATATATTTGTTTGCAATATGGCTGTAAGAAATCTGTTCCGGCAACAAACATTTCCATTTGGGCCACACTCCAATATGGAGACTTTTGCTGTTAGGCAAATTACCAGTTACTTCAGACAAGTGTTATTTATTTAAGTTGGAACATGCCTGAATAAGGCTGCTATGTGCCTCACAAGTAATTCAATGTGTGTAGTCTATTGCAAAACAGGAGACTGCAGAGAGATGCTCAGCCAGACAGGTGCTCCTGTGGTGATGTGCTGAAGACATTCAAGGGCAGGTTTCTTCCTGGGAGCAGGAAGCATCATTGCTATTAATATGATGTCATACCCTGGTGCTGGAGTTGATTTGTAGCATCTCTTTTGAGCAGATCTCAGCCTCAAAAAAAAAAAAAAAATTAAAGAAGTATTTTCAGTGGTTTGCTAGCAACATACATTGGGGATTATGCTAAAGATAAATACTATGGATGGAACATCACAGAGGTAAAAGCACAGGGTTCCCTTTCTTAAAGGAGGGAGAACCCCTTTTGGTTGGGTCAGTATGGAAGATCCCAGGGTTACAAAAAGTATTAAACAACAGAAGTATTAAATTAATTGCACGTGTGGTAATTTTCGAGGAGGTGCAGTAGGTAACTAGACACTGTTCTTTTCCTGTGGACAGCAGGAAGATGAAAGCTTATTTGTAATACAAGGTTCCTATTGATTAATTGATAAAATTTACTTTATATGTAAGCCAAAGGTCAGCAAGAGTGTCTACACAATGTAGATACATATATTTAAGCTAACTGTAAATGATCCAGCTCAGATGTTGTAAGCAGAATCACTAGAACAATTTAATGCCCTGCTTGGTCTGACCCACTCGCATAGCTCATTCCAGCACCCTGATTTGTGTTACATACCCATTGGCCTGTGCCCAGTCTAAAAATAATATTAAACTTCCAGTTCTGTTTTTTCAAGCTGTGAGGTTTTGTTTCTGGAGGTATTTGGTTTCAAACTGGCCAGGACAGTCACTACAAACATAATAGCAAAGTGCCTAAAAATAAAGATGTTTCTGTTAAAATGCTCACTATTACTGCACAGCAAGTTGTCTACTGTATGTGGTACTCTTTTGCCATACACATTCCTAAATACTGGCTTTCATTTGTTATGTTCACTTATGGTTACATTAGCATAGTCTGACAAGGCTTTTG
Organism: Psittacus erithacus; assembly: GCA_009867235.2. Classification (NCBI taxonomy): domain Eukaryota; kingdom Metazoa; phylum Chordata; class Aves; order Psittaciformes; family Psittacidae; genus Psittacus; species Psittacus erithacus. The sequence continues at coordinate 77,222 of WYDI02017169.1, forward strand.
TCTCTCCAAATTAATTGTCTAATTTTAATGAGCATATATTTGTTACAGAAAATATAAAATGAGATTCTTTGTTCAGTTTAGGGGGCAGCTATGTTATCTCTTACAGTTTAGGATAATGCAACAATCTGATGATGATTTATAAAGTATGTAAGTATCACTTGACTTCAAAATGCTTCATTTGGATTTCAGGATGCATCCCATTCACTACAAGACAATGTTACCAACTCTTGTCATTTTAATCTTGTAATACTGGGAAGGGGATTTTAAACCTTGCAAATCTTATTACTTAAAAAAAAAAAAATACTGTGCTGATGTTTTCACTTCCTAGTGTCTACAGAGACTCACATTTTAACTTTCAGCATCAGTTAGATTTGGACTACCCTCTTATTTATGAACTCCCCTCCTCATCAGCCATCACCATCGAAGCATTTCTTTTGTCCCTGATGAAATATGGCAGCTGTCCAGAGAGGACAGAAACTGCGTCACGTCACACTTCTGAATGGAACCTTTTTAATGTGCCTGTGAGATTTAGGAGCCTGGACTTAAGTCAGATGTTTTGGGGAAATTACCTCCTGTCTTGCAAACTTCTGTGGAGGTCTTCACTGTTTTTCAAGGCAAAAAGTTCTGTAGTTTGGAAGCACTCAACTGACATAGAAAGATGTATATAAGAGGTGAAACATTACAATGTTTAAACGTGTTAGTAAAAAAACCCCTAAGAGCACAAGAACCTGCTTTCTCCCATATCTGAGAATACTGGAATTTGGTCTTTTATCTCTGAGGCTATTTGAGAATGCTCACGTAACCAGACTCCTCAGAACATCCTACCATCGGACAAGTCTTTGAATGAGCATCTGGATCACTCTGGTAGTTCCTGAGTTTCCACACATACCACCTTTATGCCTTCCAAAAGGGCTTGTCCCTGCTCTGTGGCAATGACTAGTTAGGAATGCCCTTTGTTTCACAGTCCTGACCCCTTTATTTAAGAAATGGGGATGTGAGCTGTGTCTCCTCAGACTAGTCTGTCTTGGTGAAAGTGTGATAATAGCCCAGGAAAGAATATTTACTACTGGGGCAAGACAGGGATAGCCTACTGCAGCAGCTGGGAAGAGAGAGGTAAAAGGAACAATTATATTTCACCCATATCACAGACTACCTGTTTAGAAAGATTTTTATGGTAGAAGAGGTTACAGTTAAGGGTCAAGTTGCTGAGAATCTTAAAGGAGATGGATGGAATTATTTATTCTTCTCAGTATTCCCTGTACCCATAGAGGCAGGTGCAAGTCCTCTCTGCCCCACTTTGATGCAGTTTGCTGATCTTTTATCAAGCCTCCACATCAACAGAAATGAAATTAATAAATAAATTATAAGTACATGGGTTTGTTCTATCATAAACCCTAAAAGGACAAATGTAGATGCACAAATGTAAGTACCATGTGCAGATCTGGACTTGCACAGATGGCTTTTAGGAAAAGCAAACAAACAAACAAGAAACCCTAACTTTATTTGAAGAGGATTACTTGCATGAGACAAGGGTGCAGGACTGGACCCTAGGAGAGGTTGGAAGACGTTTTGGTTTGGTACTAGGTATTTTTGTTTGTATTTTCAGTGAAAAATGCTTTCTTTTATGTTAGTGAATTGGTATAACTTCCATAGGAACAATTAAAAAATAGTCTGGTATATGGTTAATTATCTCTGATAGCTATTATTAAAATCATGCCTCAGTAGGAGTCACTTTAAATTGGGTGCTATATGAGCTTCAGCATAAAATTGCTTTATATATGGAACATTGCATACTTAGAACATAGTGGATAAATATCTGTAATTATAGACACTTTCATTTATTTTATCCATTGTTTTATAATAGAAAAAATATTTATTACTGGATTGGCTTTCCAGCAGTGTTCTCTTACATAATGTTCTCATACAAAGTATGTTTCTGGACGACCATTTGATTCTCTGGTCACTGATGCAGAGCTGCAAAACACCCTGAAACCACTATGAGCTTCTGAAATGAGAGGATTAGAACAATCTCTGGCTATCTTGGTGTGAATACAGTTAAATATCCTGTATAGTTCAGATCTGTAGGCAGTGAGAGCAGTTCAAAGAAATGACTGTACATTAAAAAATGACTGTCCATATAAAGCTGGAGTCGGTGCATGCAGACTTCTGAGATGACACTAGCTGAGGCTTGCTTGCTACATGATGGGTTATTTGGCTTGCTACCTGTTTGAAATCAATATAGTTTTATTAACACTGCTGCAGACACTGATATACTGTACTTTTGCAGAATGTATGTTCCCTAAATTGTAGGTTGACTGTAATTGCAGGGCTTATCCTACTGTTAGAGAAGTTCAGATCCAACACTAAATTGCATTTTGTAAATTGATAAATGCCATGCAATTCCTCTCAACATTTTGTAGTAGTATACGCAAGCTGATGTAATTTAGTCATACCATTATTCCAAGAATCTTCATCTGATGTTTCTAGCCAATTCAGCTTTTGGCTGCTGAAAGCACAGTAGGTAATTATGGTTATTTACTGTAAATGTAGATAAGTTTCATGTAAATATTTCAGGGGGAAAAAATGCTACATAAACATATGAGGCAGTTACCTAAAAGAACGAACATAGGTCAGTAATATAAAATACTGGTTTTACTTATGTACAATAGTAACCTAATATTTACTTGTTTATATGCAGAAAAAAAACCCTGAAGAAACTGTACTGTATTCTCTGAAAGCTTTTAAAAGGGGCTCTGCCATTTTCTCTGGTTAATATATTTGCAAATAACTTTTGAACTTATTGGAAGTCTGTGTAAATTATGTCAAATGGGAAACATATCACATTGCAATGAAATGAGTTTGATTCAAAAATCCTGGCAAAATTCATTGGATTGAAATCCCTACATAAATTCAATAGCCAGGCAGAATAAAACACAATAAATAAGCTTTGTCTTTAGGTTTGTTGTGTTTGGAGTTTTTTAACCAGTGCCTTTTTTTTGTGTTTTCTTAAATATTTTATCTAGTCCTTGTAGTCACTTCTTCCTGCAGGTTTTTAAATCTGCATTATTTGATAGAATTCTGTTTTGTTCTGTGCATTTTCTGCTGATTTCATTACCTGACAAGAACTATTAAGTCTTCTTTGTGTTATATAGCATCTTACTCCTCCCAAAGCCACAATCCCATTAAGACTCAAGCATGCACACAACAGCACCAATTTTAAATTGTCTCTAGACTAAAGCAGGAACTTCCTTGAATACAGTGGCACTATGCTCTTCAATACAGGTAAGTATACTGGATTTAAGCCTTTGAAAGTTGTGCAGCTTTCAGCATTTTTAAAGGGCTGCAATTACCAGCCTTACGGATTATCTTCTGAAATTGCCATGGTATTTGATTCCTTTTTGTTTGCTAAAGATGCTCTCCAGGTAATGTTCTCCAGCCAGTTGCTGCACTGTCAATGGCAAGACTAATTTGTGCAGAAACATTTTGAGAGCATCCTGAAGCATTTCAGAGGCCGCCGAGTTAGAACCACAGCTGAGTATGTAACACAGATTCTGCATGTAAGTCTAAGACAAGGAAATGTCACCTTTTAAGAGTGCCACTGGATCAAGACTTCTTTGTACGTTAAAGTATGAGGCTGAATTGGTACCTAGCCTGCCGGGACTTCCATTCTCTATGAGCTGCAACTTCCTCCTCGGTATCTTTAATTACAGATAAGAGAAGAGCAGCTTTATCCTTTTAATACTGAGTAGTTACTGATGAACAGGTTCCTGGAAAATTAACAGTGCTGCCATGGATTAGTTATGCTGAGCTGAGAGGCTGAAAAAAATGAGTCAACTAGGCGAATACTATCTGTTCACTGTGAAGGTGATGGCTCTTTAGTCTGGGTGGGTGTGTTTTAATACTCAAAGATAAAAGGTTATAGATCTAATGGGAAACATATAAATCCAAAGAAAAAATAATGTGAAATATCACTCAAGATTTTATAGTTTAAAGGAAGATTGCTTTTTACTGAATGTTTGCTTATGAATCAAGGAGCTACAAAATATGTAATCTGGTATAATTTTCTTATGAAGTAACTGCTGTGTATGACTCAATACAGGCTGTTCTGCAAAATGCATGCATTGTTATTATCAAGAGAACTGTAGCACTTTTTATTTCATTTTTCATTTCAAACAGTTGGTATCAGCCATAAAATAGCTCTGTTACTGTGGCTAGGCTTCAGGTTTGAGGGCAGCCACGCAGAGCTATAAATGTGGCTGGCTGAAGTATTGAACACTTTGCCCACATTCTGGCTAATCATGTGGCTGCATGCACACACTTGGGAATAGGAAGTGCGAGCATCTTAGTTCTCCACTGATCTTTGACACCGCTTGAAAATAAAGCTTTAACCTAAAGGGAGCTTGGTATGCAATCGAGAGTATACTGCAGTGACACCTGGTGTTTAAAATAGAATTATTCTCTGTGAAGTGTGACTGTCAATTTACTTGTAATTGGGTACGCATTCAGTCAAAGACACACAGTTCACCCTGTGCTCACGGAACATAACAATATATTGAACTAGAAAGTGTCAGAGCTAAAGAATGGCTTGACAGTACTTGGTAGAAAATACCTGACAGATTAGTTTCAAAAGCCCAACTTTGCAGTGACATGATCTTTCATGAATGGCTGTTATTTCTAGCACTCCAGCTGAGTGCTTCTTTACCGGTACTTCTTCTCAGCCAGTTATTGCACAAATAAGATTGACCCTTCATATAATTCACACAACTGGAATTTCTGTGCAGCCTTTGTGCAAGAACTGATAGGCAAGAACTGTCATTTCAGGCAGAAACCAGGGATCCCAGGTGTGTCATTGAGCTAGAAAGCCTATCAGAGCTATAATAGATACTTCTCTAAAGAGTTGACCAAAGTAGTCAAGATCTGCATATTTACAGATGTGACTGAAATAGAATGTAAATCCCATCATCACTTAACTCAGCAGCCAAATGACCCTTGGGCTGTTTCTGGGTTAGAGGGCTGCATGCTTGGACAGTGTTGCTATATTCCTCACAGGTTACCTTTCCCTGCTTCCACTTTCTGTATGCTTCCTTTCTATGCTTCCTGTCTGCGTTTTATCAGGAGCCTCTTGTTCACCCATGCAGGCCTCCTGGCAGTTTTGCCTGACTTCCTGCTCCTTAGAATGGATTGCTTCTGACCTTGGAGGAGATGAGGCTTGCATATCTATCAGCTTTCTTGGACCCCTCTTCTCTCCAGGGCCTTATCCCGTTAAGACTCTTTTAAGCAGAGCCCATCCAGCCACCTCATTCACCAAATAAGGGAATTCTTGTGGAAAAGTATTATTGTAATCTTATTTTCAATTACTTCATCTTTAATTGCTTGACCATGTGTTTTTGTGACAGTTTCTGTGGGTTTTTTTTTTTCCCACAGAAACTTTCTCAGTGAGTTTTAAGCATAAAAGTAGCAAGAAACTATATAAAGTATGTGAAGGTATTTGTAAATGTAAAACATTTTTTTCCCCTCCAGATTTTGCAGCCTAGGTAACACTTACAGTTCTAGTACATAAGTGAAAGATGATGATGGCCACATGCCTATGACATAGCTGTAGGTGATGCTATAAAGACTGCTAAGTGGAAAGATAAGATGACAAGGATCCTGTCCTTTGTAACTTGCAACTAAAATACCTACTGGAGAGATGAGTGAGTGTAAAGTCCATTCTCCTTTGCTCATTGTAATAGGATTGTTATGATACTCTAGACAGATTAATTTTTTCCATGGCTTCCAAATCCCTGCTAGGTCCTCCTGGGTTCATCTACTGTACTCTCCAATATATGTGGTGTCTAGAGCCTCCTAGCTCACACACAACCTGCTTTTGAAGACCATGTTACCAGGACACACAGCTGGCATATTACTCTGGCACACAGTATAACATACCCCGAGCTGCTACAGCACAGCTCCAGCCTTGGTCCTGCAGATCTAGCACCAAGCCCCAGCTAATGAGCCTCCCTGGAGCCAAACAAGCCTGTGCAGAGGGAGCTGCTATGTCTGCGGTTTGGCCGCAAACTCAGTAATTACCACACTTAAGGGAGGTAATTAGGCGATTTTATTTGTTTAATTATGTGTGTGCACGTGCGGCAAGGGAAAGAAGACAGAGAATGACAGGTTTGATACCACATAACTTTCAGTCATATATATGGCAAAATTAAAACTAACATGACTATCCTGATGCCTAAGGTGGCTGTAGAGGCATGTTCTTAATAAATGAAGTAATTTTAGGTTAGTCTAAAAAATCTGCAAACTACAAATTATTCCTTTTAGGACCCAAGCTGAGCAACTTTTCATTTGCTTTCAAAGAACCAACCAAACAAAAAGAAAACAATCCAAACTTTAACATTTATGGAGGATACTTGTGACGAAATTACAGTCCTAGATGCTTAACACAAAATAAGAGTTGAGTGCCTGGGTCTCCTGTACCACTAATGGGATTAGGTGTCATCACAGAAGTCTCAAATGGGCAATGTACTGAGAAAAAACTGCTTGAGGTAGTTAGTGAAGAACACAGAGCACAATAATAACGGTTTGCCAGCCCCTTTCAGGGATCAACCTAAGACAGGCAAATACTTCCTGGTAGTCACCTTTCACAGACACAAACTGTTCCACTTCGTTCTGACAGCTTGTGTCTTGAAACCTGTATGTGGGGTGAGATGATGACAACTATTTGTAGCATGAAAAAATTAGCCTGGATAAATACTTAGCACATATTCTCTTCTGGAGAAATGCAAGTAAGAACTCATTTAGAGACTAAGCAACCAAGACTGCATCCCTATGGGAGCACATGTACTTTCAGATAAAAATGTCTCTATCTGTGCACCCTTGCCTTTCTGGCAAATCTGCATAAATCCAATGCTTTAAAACACATATTATCTCCATTACAGTATATTAAGAAATGTAAAGTGCTATGTAACACCTAAGACTGCATTCAGAATTCATTTAGATGAGTGCTTGAATTCATCTGAGATTAAGATTTGGTCAGGCCAGGGTATCCCTCATAAATTTCAGTGGAGTCCAAATATTCCTCTAGTGTTTCAGAACTAACAACACAAACTGCAAACTGAGGGACTTGTCTCCAGTGATGCACATGCAATTTTCTTACTGCAGGAAGAAGAAAGTTGCAGCACTGACAGGGAGGCAAGCCAAATAGTGCCATTGGAAGTGTAGTTAATTCATGATGAAGCTGATTCTTCAGTGCCTCTGTGAAGTACATTTTCAACAGAGGAAAAAGAATGAGAATGCTATCACATCATTAGGGGTTCTTGCTACTGCTACACTTACTCTTCATGGCCAGAGAGGACAGTTTGGGCTAGATGAATGAACTACCAGAATTTTCTTCAGACAGAGTCAGACTTTATCTAAATTTGCTTGATTTACTTTTTTTTAAAAGTACACTTTCACTGAGGGGAACTGTTAATGCAGCAATTCCTGTTCTTGGCTTGAGATATCCAGTTTGGTAGACTTCAGTCATGTTAGTGTGGTGGTGTCCTGGGTTCAGCAGCAGCAGTCATATTTCTTCTTCTTAGTAGCTGGTGCAGTGCTGTGGTTTTGACTTTCAGACTGGGAACAGCACTGACAACACCGATGTTTTTAGTTGCTGCTCAGTAATGTTTACTCTGACCAAGGACTTTCTGAGCCTCATGCTCTGC
>WYDI02017170.1:0-30175 GCA_009867235.2 Psittacus erithacus
CCCTTTTTCCAGTCATCAGGAACTTCACCTGACTGCCATGATTTTTCAAATATGATGGACAGTGGCTTAGCAACTTCGTTTGCCAGCTCCTTCAGGACCCGTGGATAGATTTCCTCAGGTCCCATGGACTTGTGCACATTCAGGTTCTTAAGACGGTCTTGAACCTGATCCTCTCCTGCAGTGGGCCTAGGGTCTTCATTCTCACAGTCCCTGCGTCTGCCTTCCAAATTGCTCCAAGGTTTTCCCAGGCACAGAGGTGAGACTGACTGGTCTGTAGTTCCCTGGGTCATCCATTTTCCCCTTGTACTGCATAGCAAAAGTGGGATAGGAATTAGTAACTGGCTTGAAGTCCATGTGTTTCCACTGACCTGTATCTACACTATTTCAGGTTAGTCCTTCTTATATAAGAATTGCCTTGAATGAGCAAGATATGACAGGCCAGTGCAGAGCCAGCAAGTGAGATAACAAATCATCTGTGGTGATGATTAAGACCACGGTTAGAGCTTACTCCCTAGGTCTTGCTTATTTAGCCAGGTATACTTTCACTGACCATCCTGAGGTCTGGGTTAGGCATTTGCAAGAGCGTTGTTTGCTGCTGACTCATTTGGTATTGCATAAGCAATGTATGTAATGGATGTAGTTATGACTTGACAGTTCATAAACTCTTCATGAAATTTGTCCCCTTGTTTGTATTAAATATTATGGGAATGAGAGCTGAATGTGACTAGTTTGATTAATACTAGGTGAAAAGCATGGCTGTGAGTAAAGGTGAGTATGAATTCAGTTTCACAATAGCTCAAATTCAGTGGTAAAACTAGTTTACTGAGTTCCCACCCTTTCTCCTCCCCCCATCTCAGTCGGCCCTTTTCTGCCCCCGGTTGCTCATTCCCATGCCCTGTCCCCTCCAAAATAAATGTTATTTTTACTCCAAATCAGTTCAGCGATCCAGTTTAGATTGCAGTTCCACAAACAGTTGTGTTGACACAACTGTGGAGGTGGTACAATATGGGAAGGCAGGAATGAATGGTTAGGGACTGCATATTGTGAAATGACAGCTTGAAAGTGATACCTGGAAGAGAAAGACTTTTTGGACCTATGGAACCACTATATAATTACACACCGGTAAATCAGAGCATAAAGGTCAGTAGAGAAAGTCAACAAAATAAATCACTATATCTTCATACAAACCCGAAAGCTGGAGAGTTCTGGTAATCTGCCTTTCTCTGTCTTTAGTTCTGCCAAGCTGAAGCAATAGCTGAAATGTTCAAGACTGCCTTGAATTGTAAAATGGGTTGCATATGTTGTTGTTTTCCTCCCTTCCACTCCCAGGTGAGTTTATTTTTCATTTCAAATGTTTATGTCAAACTCTTATCATTCTACTGTCCATTTAATTTCTCATTCAGTTTTATAGTTTACCAGTAACTAGAAGCTATCACTGGGGAAAAAGCATATTTTAGTTATTTGATGTGATCCATATAAACACTCCAAAAGTAGCAGTAAGAGAATTGCAGAGAACCCATTCTTCCCTCAAATTCAAGAGAAAACATTAAACCGTGTAGCTTAGAACAAGTGCTTCTTCTCAAAGCCATCTCCAAACAAAGCACAGTGAGGTTTGTAATTGAAAAAAGCAAGATTGTTTTCTTTTCTTAAAGAGTTTGAATGAAGGGAACTCAGGAGCAAGCACAATAAAGCAGGCAGCTGTGTAACGGGCACAACAGATCCTTCCCACATCTCAGTGCTTCTGTGGACCAAGTTCTCCTGTTTAGAGATTTGTAGTTCGACACATCTGTTAGGAACAAGCTGGTGTAAGAATGTGAGCAAGTGTCTCCAGTTCCTCAGTCTTCTTTGCCACATGGCAACTGAGACACAGGCAGGATGAGTGGGGAATGGGTAGTGGGGGGATCAGGGCAGGCATGGCTGCCAGAATGACCACATGCTGCCCTTCTGAAATCCACTGCCTGTCTCTCTGCTGTGAAAGATGCAGAGAGCTTTTCAGTCCTTCAGAAAATCTTACAGTAAAAACAAGAAACTATTCTTTTAAAAAACCTATTCATACAGTCAAGAAGAAGGGGGCAAAATATTTATCATCCTTTTGGATGCTAACAGCCCACAGAGACACTTGGGATAAGAGGGAAAGGCAAGCAAATAGAGGGAAACATATCAAACCCTGATTTTTTACTCAGGAACATAGTGGGAGCAGAAAAGAGACAGGATCAGGCAGGCTTGAATGAAAACATATTTGCAAGAACTTTTGTCTCTAAAATCTTTTCTGTGACATATTGACAACAGAGCAGATTCTCCTCTATACAAGGCAAGATGAGGCCTTAAAATTTACTTCACATTTCTTTTTCTTTTGTGGTATGCTTATTGTTTGCAGTAATTCTATGGTATCTTTTCAGTGGCTTAGAGGTGCAGAGTATGTTTTATTTCTATATCAGTATAATAACAAAGTGTCTTCAGCAAACTGCTGAACTGCAAATCTGCTAGGGTTTTTTCACGGTAATTTCTCAGCTGACCCACGGGAAATGAGTTCTGGCAGATCTATTGTACAGTGTTATCCTCCCTCACCCCATCGCTCCTTGACCTGACTCTTGGCCTGTCATGACTCCAGGAGCACAGAGGACCTCCCTCCCCTGGCCAGCCCTGGAAGTCCCCTTACCCTGCCCACAGCTCAGGACTCCATGTTTGGCCCTGATTCCCCTCACTGGGCCTGATCCTGACAACCCCCCCTTCGACATCCCAGTCTGGGCATCGCCTTCCTCTTCATTTCTGCTCATGTAATGTGTTGGCTGAAATAGTCTCTATTTTTCACCATTTCCTTCAGTGGCTCTGCTGAACTTCTACTCTTCTTCAGAGGCTGTGAGCATCTAGTGGACCAGCTGAGCTACCCAGATATTTCTCTGCAAAGTAACCACTACCAAAGCTAACCATACTTGAGCACAAGTCTAAAAATATTACCACTCCAACTGGGTAGATACCTCCGTACCTATTGCCCCTGCCTAAAGACAAGATATCTCCAGGGTTTTCATTGCTGGGAACCCAGACACAGATTTAACAATTTCCTTTTGGCTATTTCTATGCACTGTGTACAGAAAGACTGTGTGTTTCATAAATGTCACAGGTTATGTATTCAAGCTTTTGTCTGTTCTGTGTCAGTTATCTCACACTTTAAGGCTAAAAAGCCAGGCAATGAAAAGTTGTGCATGATGGAGGAGCAAAACCCTCTTCTGAATCAGAGAAACAATTTCTCAGATGGAAAGAGCAAAGTCAGCTGTTACAGGGCTGCAAATTCAGAAGCCGGGCAGAAGGCTGAATAGTCTATAAAATTAGGAACCACATAACAATTTTGTTCTCTGAATAAAAATTCCAAAGTATTCTGTGATATCGGTGGATTTCGTAGCTATAACTAAATTTATTTTCAAGATTTCTTTGCACCACAGGACTTCTGTATCATAGAAAACAGGAGTTCTGGCTCTCCAGAGGAGGAACTTAAACATACAGTATCTAAGGATGGGTGTTCATGAACAATTTTCCCTCTTCAGTGTTTCCTCTCTAGCCACTTGCTTCCATTTCCTCACTGGTGTTTACCTCCTCAGTTCTGCCAGTGGAGCCATTGATAAGATTTTCCTCAATATGATCAGCAAAATGTCCTAAAATAAGAAAAATCCTTCAAAAAAAAGTCTTTTCAACCCAGATTATTTCACTAATCTGTTTTAGAGAATGGCACTGAACACTCATTGTCCTGCAACATGGCCACAGCTAAGGAGGTGATAAATTGTGGTACAAGGGCGGGAATGAGTAACTGGGGTGAGAAAGGATGGAAATCTATTAAATTGGTTTTGCCACCAGAGAAAATGAAGTCTGGAACTATGCTACAGCCCTTGTCTGAGTAGGACTGGATGATATGAATATTAAAAAGCACTGAGAGCTGCCAGTGGCTCATCTATATAAGGATCCCGCAGAATATGCTGCAGATGCTGTGCAACAGCGGGGAATTTAAATAAACAAAAAAGTACTGTTAAATCAAAGCTCCTAAGGTTAAACATACGTTGGTTACAAAATTAAAACAAGTCTATCCTTCAACAGCAAACCATCCTTTGTATTTTCCTAGTGGAAAAATAGAAGAAGGGTGGTTTATTTTTTTTTAAAGAAGTATATATTCGCACATCTAGGTTGGTTTTGCAAGAAATCTGTGAGAAAATCACAAATAAATAAGAATTGAGACCGACTGTGAGATTTTGAAGCTTTACAGGGAAAGTATTATCTGGGCTTGGCTTGAAGAAGGAGAGTTTTGTTTGGTATGTGTAGGTGTATGCTCTTAATGTATTAGATGACTCCTTTAAGTCTATGGTGTTTTCAGCGTAGGTGCTGATTAAGAGCTTAGACTTCTGATTACTTTATAAGCAGTCACGGCAGTTTAAGATGTTTACACCTGGCATGTGGCTTGGTGGTGGAATCATCCTCCAGCACAGGTGTTGTGAGGGATCTTGAGAGGTTTCCTAGTTACAGGTCTGGTCAGGTTAGTGCCCTTGTGGATGCCTGTGGCAAGGCAGGGGGAAACGCACTCCTGAGCTATCCCTGGTGTCTGCTGAGCTCTGGGGGCAAAGACCTTCTGCTGAGAATTACTAACGAAGTAATTATAAGCCCCAGTTAGACCCCAAAATGATCACCTCTAGCATTGTACAAACCAAATTAGCTGCTAGAGGGCCTCTGCGCTTCCCCTGTTCTCCTCCTTCCTGGATTACATTGAAGTGAAACATGATGGGATCTGGCTCTCATCAGAGTTTAGGAAATTAGCCTACTGAGTGCTAAGCTTGAACTCAAAAACTTCCAAATGTATCTGTGATGGTTATATATAAACCAGAAAGAAATTTCTGTGAAATAATGTTAATACTTTTATAATATTAGCTTTGCCAGTGGTAAAGTGCATTAATTTCTCAGCACTTACACAGTCTCTAATAGACCACAAAATTGTCAACTGCTAGCTGAAAAGGAGCTTAAAATGCATACTGATTTGCCGTAATTTATTATCGGTCATTCTAGGAAAAAGCATGGAATTAGCTGAATACTTCTGTCACTAATAAAGTTATACTGAAATGGGATTCCATGGGATTGTGCTATCATTCAAATAATATTAAACATGCTTTTAATAACCTTGCACTTTTAATAACCTTGCACTGTTAATAACCTTCTACTGTTAATCTCTGCATATGAAACTATGAATTAAGAAGTCTTTTCATGTACAGGGGCAGAACTTCATTTAACGACCTTGATGGTGCAAGAAGCAGACTGAAATAAATCCATATTGCAAACAGTCAGCAAATGGATATGGAGATCAAGAAGGACTTGTGAAGACAGAAGCAGTACAATGTCAAATTTATTTTTTGCACAATTTCCTACAGAAAATATCCATATTAAAAGCAGAAGTGGAGCAATACATGAGAGGTTTGTGCAAACTAAAAAATGTAAATGGTAAAAAAGATCAATGAGGTTGATGAAATAAAATATTTTTGTATTTGGTCAGATGGAAAATGAAGATTAATGAACTCGGATTAATCCCATATTCAATTGTGGAAATCAACTAGCTTGGCAATACTGAGTATCCTATTCAGGATTTTAATATCAATTTTCAAGCCAAAACTTATGCTGATTTTATAAACACTGTTTATTCTTATCTTAATTTACCATTCGTGCTTATCTTGATTTAACTTGGATTGAATTAAAATCAGACCATGGTATTGGTGACTTTTATTCTAAAATTCTTCCTGCAGCTTTTTTTCTTTTATTATTAACAGCAGCACTGTTTTATTTTAATTGAGTAATTGAAACTCACTGAAATAATGCGGCTTACTCAGCTAACATATCCAGTTGGTGTACCCCCGCCACACAGCATGGACAGATCGCAGTACTGGCAAAAACATTCTTCTGGCAGCAATCCTTTCAGAAAAAAAAGGCAAAAAAAAACCCCAAAAGTCTTTCTTTTTTATTTTTTATTTTTATTCTTACAGGTTGGGGGTGTTTTACACAGAAAAAAAACACCTGGTTTTGAAACAGAGGCATGATGTACAGAGCAAGATGAATTAAAAAGTATTTTAAATTATTTCATAATTAACAAAAAGTAGACTTTCTTCCTGCAGAGCCTGCTGCTCTTTGGCCCATCCCAGTTACAACACTATTACCAATGTTTTCATAACAAGGTAGTAGAAGAGCATGTACTGTTCAATGCATTTATTTCAAGCCTGACACTACGCAGGCAGAGCTGTGGAAAGAGGAGAGTCACACCCTCCAGCCAAATATTGGCAAGCCATTCTATCTTACAGCAGGGCTCGCTCCCACTGCACAGCTCTGGAGGAGTATTTCTGCTAAATAAAGGGAGCAAGGACCAACTGCTGCTGAAACCCAAGCTGCACCCAGAGGTTTATACCCGCACTGCCTAGGAAAAGCTTCTCAAGCAGGATGGGTGTCCGTGCCATGAAGCACATTCTTCTGTAATCTCCGTGATGCTATGGAGTTCCAGGACTTAATTATGCTTCTTCATACGGGAATTGATTTTAGAGAAAGAAGAGTCATCAATGTCTATGATCAGGGGTCCAGTGCTCACGTTCTGTTTATGGGCCTCTCTATTTAACTTGTCAATTGGCCCTTTTGGTCCCCAGTACGTATACACCCGCCACTCTGTTCTAGTCATAGTCTTACAGAGCTTGTTCACATCAGCCAGGGGCCTGGAACACTGCTTGAATTGTAGCTGTTTAGGTCTGAGGATATATGAAACATCTAGCAGTGAGCCACCCAAAAAGCTACAGATCTCCCAGCCAGGAGAGGAAATGCAGGAAGTGCATTCAGACAGGGAATGAGTCAAAACTGAACAGTGAAAAGGCTCAAATCTGCTTGATTGCAAATGTTGAAAAGTGTGTCATGAATATGGCAGAAAACTTCAAATAGAAACATTTCCATACCTGTTTTTAACTCATTTTTCTGCACATCCATCTAAAAACACCTAGAGACTGCTCAGCTGAATGCTAAGCACTGGGAATTGCAGCAGAAGTGAACAGGAACCGTACTTTGACCTTATAAAGGCCTAAAATTGCTAAGTACTCTGAAAAATCCAGCTGGAAAGCATATTACATGGAGGAAACAATATTAGAGGACTGGTTTTACTTTTTTCAGCATCTCCACTCACAACATATAAGAGGAAGATAATAATACCACTAGGGCGTTGGGAAGATAATTAGTATTTGCAGAGAAATAGAGTACTACAATGAGAGCACGATGGAAAAGCCCATGAGAAAACGAGTGATTCTCTGTTCAGTACAGCATTCAGATGGTGTGCAGTAAATAACGGATGGGGCACATGTTGAGAGATGAGTCTAAAAAGAAGTATTGAACGACTACCCACTCACTGAGCTCTGTTCATTCTTTCTTGATCCTGCTATCTGCACCTCCCATGAAGTATGTAAAAGGAAAATAAATGCTGTCTGACTTCAGAGCAGCTGGGTAGCCTTAATCTCACCTAATTTTAGCTTATAAAACAAGGTGTCTTGCCTGTGCTTCCCCTGTAGTCAGTAGAAAAAGGTACCTTAAGAAGCAATTTATCACACTACTTCTGACAACCGTTAGAATTGGGTGATCACCGTCTGGTGGTGTCTATCTCTTTTCCTGGGCACACACTGTGGGAATGCAGAGAAACAATTTGGCTTAGTCCTCCAAGCACTGAGATGACTTCAGTGTTTAGATTAATCCCACCCTAAATCTCAATCTGAACAGTACAGTGTGCCATCCCAAAACAAGTAAATCATTTTAACTGCCTTGTTTTCCTTCTAGTTTTCTATGAATCATGATCTGTTTTGCATTGTAAAGGTGCTGAAATTTGCATTAGACTGTCACTGACATGGTGCTTCAAAGATGCCATTTGTGGGGCAGCTGGAGAGTGATGGAGTGATGCCTGATTAGATGTAGAACAGCTGCTCGTGGTGACTGGTATTGATTGAAGAAGGATCCCTCCCTTTCTCTGTGTCACTTTATGTAGAAGGTTCCTTCACAGCGCGTGCAACTGAGAAAAGTACATGATTTAGAAAGAGGCTGTTTTGCATTAGGAAACAAGCATTCTTTCTCATCCTGGAAAAACTATTTTAATCATTCATATCACAAACCTGACCTTTGTGTTATGCCAGGATGAGAAATCAGACATATTGCACAAACCTGTTAGCAAACAATGCAGAACTGGTGAAAAAAAAAGTGTATTTTGTGGTTGAACATAATTTTAAATCCAAGATAGAAGGGAGAAATAAAAGCTCAAAGCAAACAAAGCTGGTTGCATCGAGATGGGGGAATGGAGGAGTGGGGATGGGAGAGAATCTTCCAGGCATGGTTTTTTAAGAAATTAATTTATTGTCTTGTTGTTATTCAAATGGAGCTGTGAGAACTTACCTCTGTATTATAAGGACAAGTCCCTTATGAGCTTATGAGTACCGGGTTTCTAGCTTTGAAGTGACAAATAACTAGCCTAGATTTAAATAGTTTTTCTTTTTCATTAAACCATTTCTGAGCTCAAATCCACTTGTGTTATATCTGCCATTCCTTCTTTTTCCGGGTTTGCTATTACATGGCATCTTCTGTGAATGAAGATCATGTCCATATTTTTTGATGGTTAAACTCAAAAACTTACTTTAAAAGGACATTTCAGATTCTGCAGGAAAATACAGAATAAAGAGGTTAATTAATAGAATGCTCAACAATCAATCATCTTCAATTAAAATTTAGCTGTAGTTAACACAGTCACCAGTCTGTGTCAGTCTCTGTGCTCCAGGGACAATCAAATACATAATGCAAATCCACCCTACTTCTCTTCATAACATTAATATTCATTCTATAAAATTTTCATGGTAAGTGAAGTTCTGCATTTTGTTTTCTAACAGCAACTCAAGATAGCAGTTTTATGCTGGTCCTCTCATTCATTTTCTTCATTCGCTTAACACTTAGGTTTCTTGTACCACTGACAGGCAAATACTTTGCCACCTGCTTACACTGAGCAGGTCTACTGCATCTTATCAGTGCTGAAACCAAACCAATACATAAAAGAACTGACCAAAGGAGACTATCAAAGATAGGTCTTTGGTGCTCACTGTTCACTAGGGCTCTAGAAGCCACCTTAACGAAAGACAAGGCAGATTCCAACTGTCACCTCTAGTTTCTCTAAGAGTAGAACTGCCAAAGAAGTAAATTCCCTACTTTTAGCTATTGGTAAGACATTGTTGGCTTTTGCATTTCTGCAGTGACCTACAGGAAGTGATCATTTGTAGACATCCTTTCAGACTGCTGAAGAAACACTTTCTAAATGCTGGAATTTGCTTTATGTCTTTCTGAAAGTCTGTGAGGTGTATCCTACCAGTTTAATGTCCAAAACATGTAATGGCACTCTCTGTACTCTCATCTATCCACAGGTTTGCAAAAATGAAGGAAAAGGCTTCTGTACAATCCTTCCCTCAGCCTTTATCTGCACGTATTTACATTACTTTGCTAATTTATGAAATTACTGAGTTGATGTCAGCTGTACAATGCAAACTTCAGCCTATGAACAACTTCTCATGGGTTTTACTGTGCCTTGACTTACCACCATTGTAACACTGCCTGCAGAAGTACTCGTGTGAGTGCTCTTTAACTTTTCTCTAAGTCAGTCTGGATAATGCAAACCCCCAGAGCTATTTCTGTGGGTAAAACAATAGGTAAAAGGTAGAAATAATGAGCTGAGGAAGGACTATCTTTGGCCAGGACAGTTGCTTGAACAACTATCTGTGGCTGCAGAGCAGTTTAATGTGGAATAGTTGCAAGAAACTAAAGAGCTGTCAAATGCTGATGCCTGATGATACTACTTAGAATTCATTCAAGATGTTTTCAATGTCTAGTATCTTCCAGGAAGGTTAACAGTCAGTAATCTCACTTGCCATCAGCAAACAAGTAACTTGATTGCTATTTGCAAACGTAAGGCAAAGCTTAGAGCTATATAATGTTTTAGCTTTTTTAAACTTGCGTTTCTTAAATGTGGTTTTGGTCAGTTAATTTTTTACTTCAGCTTTTGAGAGTGTAACGGTGAACTATATGATTATTAGACTTAGGGAGTACATTAGATTAGATTGATTTTAATAACACTATCGTTACTCATCCATCCTATGTTGCCTAATACTGTCTTTCTGAAAGGTTCTTTTGAAAATCAGATATTTTCATTTACTGGCAAGGTCTGGATTGAAGAGAAATGTTGTCTTATGCAGCTAAATGTAACCAAAATTCACAATGCAGCAGCTATAAATCAAAACTAAGTAAACAATTTCTTTTTAGTGCATAGACATTTTTCTCCTTGCTTCAGGGCCTTCATACTGATTTCTTTTATGCTTACCTTTGCTCTTGTCAATTGACTCTTCTATCACTATCTGCCAGGTTTCAATAACCGTTCATGCCACATATACTGTTCTTTCTGCTGTATTTTCCAGCTATCCCACAGTGTTCCTTTCTTCTCCTCAACTCTCCTCCTCCGAAAGCCTTGAGGAAACATCTGAATAAAAATCCAAGCTAAGAATAAGTTATCTGCACTTTTTTCTTTTTTGTCTCCTGAAAAGGCTCAGAATTTCTAGAATGTGTTCATTTAGCTTGCTTCCTCTGCTTTTCTTTTTCCTTCTTTTAGTTTTCCTTGCAGTAGTCTATGTTAAGCTGCATTACTTTTTATTTAATGAGCTAAAATGTTGGGCCAGATATGTTGAGGACTTTAAGAAATCTGCACAGAATTTTCTGCATATATTAATTATTTTTTTTTTAAGTGAAAAGCAGGTGAAAGACAGCAGCCTTGTCTAATTTGATAGGGATCTCTCCTGAAACAGTCAGGAAATGTTCCAGTTTTCACCATCCTCCCAAGCAGAACTTTATGAAGCACCTCCTCTTTTCCTGTTTTCAGCCAAAGTATGCTCTGAGTTTCTAAACAGGAGAATCAGTGTACAACTAATATTATTCCAAAGTAGATTGCTGAGTGTCATTTTGAATTATGTATTCCCACTATTGTGCCTAACCCCTTTCCAATCTCTAATTGTGGGTCCCTTTTTGTGCATGTCAAGTAGTTTTTCATCTTGACTGAATTGTAATTTTATCTGAACCTTTGCAAGTATGTATGCTAATTATAGAAAAAAAAATAATTTTTCATTCATTTTGAAACTAGAACATGTTTTCAACAAAACGTTTCCATTTCATAAATGGGAAATTGCAACTACTCCTGGCTTTGTCACTCTCAAAGATTTTATTAATGTTATGGTTTTGAATGTATTTATGAGATGCACATTAAATTTGTCATTTGCTTTCTGTAGTTCATAGTAGCACTATTGTTATTAAGACAAAAAATCCCTAGAAAATATTGTATAGATTTTTAACACAAGACAAAAATAAGTTTTTTATTCTATTTTTAAGGAATCTTTTTGCAAAAAATAGATTGTTCCCATTATTAATTTATTGGAGCTATGAGATGTAATTCCATTTTCATTTTACATATGTTAAATGATCCCACTCTACTTCTGATTACACACATAATAGGTATTATTTTAAACCTAAAGGAGCCACCAAGAAGATAGCTTTCTAATTGTTTTTTACTTAGTACTGAAAAGGAAGGACAATGAAACACAAATGATCACTTGAAGATTTAAGTGCTTAGTTATTAAATGATTGAAAGTGTAAAAGAAATAACTAATTTTAAAGTAAATTTGAAGCATAATTCCCTGTTATGCCATCAGCGATCCAGGCATACTATGATTTACCAATGAAAAATTCAGACTCATGTTAGGAAGGAGAAGACCTGTGTCATTAGTTACTACACCTCATTTACACTGGTTTTCAACAGATAACTTGATGCAAGCTGGATAGAATGCACTGTTTTGAACAATTCACAAGTTATTTAACTTTATTACAGAGGTTTAACAATTAAAAAAAAGAGCTAATGATGAATGCATTATCTTTCAGTCTGAGTTAAGAAATTTAGGTCTTGCTGTTCCTACAGTTCTTTTGTAATTAAACTTCACCTAAAGCTCTTTTATAACTAGAATTCATCGTTTCCATAGTAGAAAACAAATACTGCAATGTCTTCCCAGTGAAATGGGACAATGTGCTGTTCTTCTCCTGCAGCTAATAGGACCTCTGCCAGAGGAGTCTTTATTTCAATACAGTCCAATGCATTGGCAGTCTATGAAGATGAATAAAAGTAATGGATAGAAACCTACACTATAGTTTTAAGATGGCTGGGGTTTGCTTTTTTCTTTTTTTGGTTGGTTTGTTGTTTTTCGTTTTCATCTGCCTGTGTTTTAAGGAATGCTGCCACTGATTTCTCCAAAGCAAAGCCTAGAAAGATCGCTCAGATAAAAGTTTCTTCTTTTTCTAAATATGAAGAGAAAAAAATATGTGATGTTCCTATTCTAGGAAACAGGTGAAGGAGCACTCCATTTTCACAATGAAAAATGGAGAAACCACTTGAAACATGTTAAATACATCAGCCTAGAGGTGGCCACTATCTAGCCAACAGAGTAATTATGGATGGTCTACAGAAACATTTTTTTCATAGTATTGTTAATTTCCCTAGTGTTTCCCAGTCAAAACATATTGTGTAAAGGACACAAGGCTTGCTGTAATTCATGTTGTATCAACTGACTCCTTGGGAACAAGATATTAACATATCTTCTGCTGTGCCTCAGATGTACAGCTTCACATTGCTATGGTTACACTGAGAGCAGAGTATCAGACCCATGTTCTGGCTTGGGTATGGGAGCACCAGCTGCAACAATAGTGGCTGTATTTACATGCTATCACTTGGAAAAAGTATGTGATATCAGCTGAACATGCAATATAGCAGCAAATAAAAGAATGCTTTAAAAAGAACACAGTTGAGGAAACTTAGAATAGTATATTGTTCCTGCTGGCTGCTCTGCTCTTCTGGAAGAAATTGTTGCCCCTTTGTAAAGCTGAGAGAACAGGCACTGTCTCTACTCTTCAGCTGCCACAGCCTCAAGCCTGGCATACTACCTGCTGTGGCCATCAACCCCAGTTATACCTGGTGCACTGGACTGTGAGTTGGTGTGGTTCAGAAGCAAGCACAGTTTTTGCTCGAGGCATGGTAACCTACACAGACAGGTGCTGGGGGCACTACCTGCTTAAATTGTTCCAGCATGAATCACCACGGGTTTCCTGGAGGCACGCTCCTTTAAGGCACCTTTAGGCAGTTCACTTGCCGTGGTTCATAAGGAAAATGGTCTTTTGCTTAACTCTTTTCTGAAGATGAACTTAGCATTAAAGAGCCTGAGGCTTGGTCTTCAGTATTTCATGCGGCAAACAAATGATATGTGTGGTGACCTGGACAATCACATCACTTTCACACAGGGATCACATGTATTTTCTTAACTCTTCTGTCTTTCAAGGCCTGACCAGCACAATAACTCTAATGAATCCTCTTCTTGAGAAGGTTAGTATGTTCTTCTAAGAAGACCAGTAGTGTAAAAGGTCTATTTCATAGAATCATAGAATGGTTCTTAGTAAATTGCCAAAAAATAAGTCACAGAACAAAATTAAAACTGTCATTTACTAGATATTCTTGTCTAGTTCATTTCCTCTGGCAAATTAATCCATCCTATTTATATTTTACATTTGCCTGTAAGAAGCGTTATCTGAGTTGCCAATGTGGTCTTAATACTAGACTGTACAAATTCTGACTTGTCTAAGGTTATACATAGAACCAAACTGTACACCTATTAAATTTGGGGGGGGAGAAAAAAAATCTCATTGTTTCAGTGGGTTATAGCCCTTACGCCAAGATAATTCAAACTGGTTGATCTGCACCAGTATAAGTATGTCCTGCATAAAGCTCCACTTCCTAGCAGAAGCAGATGTGGGAGCTTGCACAGTAACTGTACAATGTGACTAAGGACCTCTACACAGTCATGTGATGTCATTTAATCTTGTTCTTTTCATTGAAAACTTAGAGGAATGACAAGCGAACTGTAGTGTTTAAAGAGTGTACCTGTAGTTGTTTTGTCCTCTGTCCTTCCTTTTTGCCCTGACCAAGGTTACAGCTGCTTCAGTAGAATGGCACTATAGAACATATGAGCGGCAGGGTCACTGAGCTCAGCATAAATTTTTATGAACTTAAAATAAACTGTCAGGTTTCAGGCTGACATGGTAACACGTGGACTTGCATTTGATCCACCTACCTTCTGGCTTGGAGGTGGGTTTTCTGGCTGAGCAGTTGTACAGGTCATGACACTGCTTATAATGGACTTTGTTTTGTAAACAGCAGCACACTCTGATAATGTTTTAATCTCCTAGATCCGCAGTATCCTCTCAGGAGAGGCACCCCTCTGTTTTCCTCTATTACCTCCTTTAATCTTTCTTAGGTAAAACTGTCTTGGTTAACAGAACCTGGCAATACATAGCTATGGATGATACTAATTTCAGATACCACAGACAGACCTGAAAGGATGAATTTCCACAAGCTAAGGTCTCAAACTGCGGAGCAAGAGTGGCCAACATTGGGCACGATAAAGCATTTCCCAGCTGCAGTTCCCTGTTCTTGCCTTTACTGTAAGGTGAACAAATTATGAATTAAATTGCCATAAACTAAAGAACCAAGTATCAGTGCTGGTTTACTTTGACAGGCCTAAAAACTTTGGTGTTACAGCTGCTTCACAAAAAAAACTAGCCCGTCTTGCAGTGAAGTGCGTAAACTCAAAAGAGGGGAGAAAGCTAGACCAAAATAGATGACTGTGAGCAGGAAACATTGCAGCCATGCCAGCTTAAGCCATTCTTGCTCCTGAGTTAGAGTCCTGTGTAAGCATGAGTCAAACCCCCTAATTGGGGCAGTACAGTCATGGAAGATATCCAGCTACAGCACCTTCCTGAGGCTCCTAAGCAAAGCCTAGAGTAGGAAAACCCCCTGTATTTAAAAATTAAACAGCTAACAGAACTGAAATTTTTCAAACAGGGGTAAAGCCAGGTCCACATCTAGAAAAACTGTTACCTTGCAGCTATGCCTTAGTGAGGAAACCTATGTGAAGACATTTTTTTTAGTAATAGTAATCTTCCCTTAGGTACTGTTTTTTACTTCCCCATACTCTCTCTGTGCTGCTAGAAAATTCCTAAAGTTCTTTAAAAAAAACCCATCAAAATGTGCCTGGATACTGGCTTGTCACTCAGTGATAGTAGTCATTTCAGACATTCACACACTCAGAGAATTGCATACGTAAAATCTACTCACGCTAGTATGATGAGCAGAAAACCAAAAAAGAATGGTGTGAAAAAAAAAGGGACAGAAGAAATGCAGTGATTTCAGTAGGCACACACTGACTGTGTGTTCTCTGTCTACCATGTAAGGAACCAGACTTTTTTTGTGACTGCTGGTCACCCAAACTTGAATGAGTTTTTCATGTTCTTGTGATTCCGTTTTCCATATGCAAAACTGACAGGTCTTAAAATATACGTAAATATGTTATTTACAAGACAGACCCATCATAGATGTAATGAATCCAAATAGATATAGCGTTAGCTCAGTTCAGTGTTATTTCCAAGCTCCTCTCTTCACATGCGAGAGTCTTGCGTTTAGAACAGGCTGCCTGAGGTCATAGACAGGATTTAACGAGTGCAAGCCTGCTTAAGGAGGCCGATTTGAACTGAGTGGATACAGAGCCTTATTTATGACACAAACATAATCTGAATGAAATTGGTTTATGTCTTGTTCAAGTTTAAGAGTACTGTGCTGCCCTTATGCAATATTTGCCTTGGAAAATAAGAGATTCGCATGGGAGCGAATCGCTAAAATTATTCACAAGGCATTACAGGATTTTACAGTGGATCTTTCATAAGGGAATCAGGATCGATATTGTGGCACTGACTTCAAAATAAAATTTGGATGCTATATGTGAAATTTTGCAGAAAGGCTGTCTCATCATCATTTTGAATTTATAATATAAAATCTCATACCTTTTAAGTAATATCTTTCACTCCAGAACATTTGCAACCTGTCTATCTGCATCATGGTGTTAGTGTAGGCACTGAACATGGAGAAATGATTTAGGCAGAATGAGAAAGCAGTGTTTGGAGCACATAAGGTCATCTCTTGAATAGGAGGATTTTCTGCTAGCAGCTGCCACTGTTGAATCTGACCAGTAACTGGAAGGCATCATGCCAGAAGCTGGAACATAAAAAGATCTTCAGGCTGGGGAGCACAAAATTGAAATGGAGAGGAGCTGATCAGCTTTTTTTCAAGTTTTAAAGATAGGTCAGGGAGGTGAGTGAGGCAATAATTGATGGGGTTGGCACTTCTGGGTTTGTCTACAGGGGAAAGCTGTACTGAGGCAAATCTAATTAGCTTTGAAGCCAGTATAGTTGCTGTAGTGACTGTCCATGTTATGTACCTTCTTGGTATAGGACATTTTTCATTTTCAACCTGTCAGAAATATATTCAAGATAAATGGGAGAAATCATTCTTACTCTGTCATAGAAGTGTACACATGAAAGTCTGCTCTGGTACAAAGTTAGGACCAAATCCAAGCCAAGAAAGATTTGTCAGAATAGACTTGCCAGAAAACTCTCTTAACTCAGGGACAGCCTATATGAGCAAGAAAAGTGCTTTACCAATGTAACATGCGCCAAGGCAAAAGTGCAAAATAAGCTGTACCTCTTTTGTGCCACGGTAAATAGGTTTCTCCTTGGGCTTTTACCAGTATTAAAAGGATGCAAGACAAAGCACCTCATTGGCCATTTGTACAGCTGTCAAGAGTACTTGTACCTTATACCTCTATGCCTGCTTAAATTTACATCTAACTTATTTTATACAATGCCATTCTCAAGACGAGTACCGCATAAACCCACCATCAGCCACACTAATGCAATGCTGTGCCTATACCATGGTCACTAAGTTTTAATGCAATAGTGAACACACAGAAGAACACAGGTAACACATGGTTTTGCAGACATACCCTAATGGAGATAACTCTATTGATTCGGACTTTTCTATACTGCTAAAAAGATTAACTATTTTTTTTAACCTCAGAGAAATCAAAATGCTTCTGCTCTCCTGTGCTAAAAACATAGTCAAGATAAGGTACTTTAATTTTGTGTGAGGTGAATTTCCAGGTTCAGTCCCAGGCAAGAGGACAGGGCTCACCTTCCTGAACTAACCTTGTGGTAAAATTAAAGTATCCAGCACTTGGCTGTGCTTCCAGTTTGGTGTATCTGCCATATATTGGTGATTCTTATACGAAAATGTCATGCCTGCTTACAAAAGACAATGAATTCTATATTCAACTGAAATTCACTGTGGACATCTGTATCTAAGACAAGTCCTCTGAAACAAGGAGCAGTATGTCCAGAGTGTTTCATTATCCTCAGTGATGCAATTTGCATTTGGAATAATCATGTCTACACACTGTTCTGGAATTGCTATGTCTACACAGCTGTTACAACACTGCTGCTTTGCATTCTTAGAAGATTCCACAGTTTATTGCTTTGCCCCTCTGTTTTTTTCCATGCTGCTTATTGTGAAAGATCCCATCGGAAGGTAGTGGAGTATTTCCCACAATTTCTTTCATTTCATCACAACGTTCAAAGTGAGCTCTGTTTCAAAGGACTGTTAGGCATCAGGTAAGAAGCACTGAAGACCACTGGGAGGTTCCTGCTGCTATTTGTGTATCTTCAGGGATGGGGATACATGCACATCTGAAGCTGAGCAGAGACAACTGACTAAACTAATGCATGAAATGGTGAGGCTCAGTAGTGATGCAGAACAGGAACAGCCAGCAATTTCAACAGGGTTTGGGAGTAATAACTTTCAAGAGCCTTAAATGGAGAAATTGTCCCTCAACTGTAAGAGTGGAACATGTCATAAGCATTTCTTTTGGCACGGTGAAATGCACTCATCCATTTTCATCTGAAAGCTCACCATTCTCATTAGGTAACCATTTCTGCAGACAGAAATCCATAGGAAAAAATGGTCAGGATTATTGTGAAAGAGTTATGTGCAACAACTCTAAACCGTCTGCCTTACATATCAGCTGGAAATCCACAGGCACTTATTGATGAGTTTAAATGTCTGAAGGTAGCTAGTTGTCTTTAGGTCATTAATGTGACTGATAAGGCTATTCTTACTTCAGACTTCACCTAACAGAAGGCAGCATTTTTTTGTGATGTACCAAAGACAGATGATCGCCATGGGAGACTTACTAATATTAGAACGATGCGATTGGTAGGTCCAAGAAACCTATATTTTTAGAAACACTGGGCTTTTTTCTTTTTTTTTTTTTTTCTTTAAGGGCAAATATAGAAAACAATAGTGCTATGATTATTCTTGTCTGTCCAAAAGATTTAGCGTACACATACGCCCATGCTTTGCCTATTTATGAAGCCTTTCACCGGATGCTTAACTAAAGAAAGGCTCATTTATACCCAACCAAGTAGGGTGATTTTAGATTGCGTATTGACAATACTCAAAAACTGGACGCTTGATTGGTAACATTTGCCTCATGTGAGAATTATTTCCTCTGCAGTGTTATGCAGATTCTTTCACAGCAAAGTAAACAGAGAAACACTACGACATTTTGAGTGGTAAAAAAAATAGTGGTAGTGCATTCCTTCCTCTGATCAGGAAGGCAATAGTCAGGGATGCCCTACAACTCAAATGAGTGAAATGAGTGCAGATTTGTGAGCAAAATGGATGCCCTTTTAGGGCAGGAGTAGGGAAATTCATATATGTGAAAAGTTTCAATATATCATACACAGGTATTTTATTGAATTCTGCAAAGCTTTTTATATAATCAAGAAATGTTACAAAAATCACTTCAGAAAATATAAGTTAGACAGGGAAAAACAGCAGGGAAAAATATTCTGTGCATCTGTAGAAATGCACTATCCCTTTGGGCAGATAAATGAGTTTACAGGGTCTTACACTATGCATGCTTTATTTGTTGCTTTGCAATGTGGAATGTGGAAGGACAAACTTGTATGTGCAAACTGCTGTTATAAAGTGCTACCTCAATAGATACATTGTTAGGAAAAGGTTAACGCAGACAGAGAGAGCTGTGAAAAAAGCGTATTTAGACTTACCTGCTTTCTATCTCCTGCAAAAGCTGTTTCTGAAGGATCATGACCATTTTCCTCTGCTCTCTCTCTTCTCTTAATCATGCTAAATTTAACTTTCTTTCTATTTCTCCATCTTTTTGTCACCTTGTTGTCTTGTGTACAGAAGATCAGTAGACATGCCATCCCTTGATTTCCTTTCCTTCTTGCATAGATCAGACAGTAAGACCATGGTTGCTGCAACGTGCCATGGCTAGGAAAGATAAAAAGTCATTGCCCAAGAAATAGCCTCAGTGCTAAGAACAATAAAATATTCCTCTTTCCTTAATTGTCCAATATCCATGTGAAAAGAGAGTACTATCTTTGCCTGAAGATTTCTTTTCTAATACCTGTAGGTCAGTATAAATGAATCTGTTAAATAAACAAGATTCTGCAGTCACCAAATATTAAAAATGCTGAGAATCTCTGTTATTATTGAAATACCTTTGTAGTCAGAGTTGGGTGATTGATTTTGTAACGCCTCAATTCAAAGCTGAAGGCATAATGAAAATACGCCAGAAAATTTATTTTATCATTTTTTTCCATCTTGTATGTGCTGCCACAATAAACTTGCCTTCTACTCATTAGGCCACACAGGGTTGCCCTGTTGGATATGTATGACTCTGAGGTACATGGTAGAAGGAAAGAAAAAGGGAACAATGATGAAGGGCTGTTCCACAGACTTCACTGGAGATTTTTTTACATTCACAAGAAGTGGATCTGAGGTCTTGTACATTAAGGCACTTTAGTATTCAAGTCCAAAATGCTTTGCTTCTACTGTGGGATCTTCAGAAAACAAAATTCAGTGCCAACTTTCATTAATCAGCAGCAAAGTTAAACACTAACTATTCAAGGAAGATGACATTGGTATGGAGGCCATATGTACTATAGAAGCAGGGCTGGATGGGCATCTTGCTATCCATCAGATACCATGATGAATGTAATATCCCTTGAATGCTCTTAACTATGAAAGGTAAGAGCACTCCAGCTAATCCTGGAGGCCACATAGATGTGCAAAAGTCTCCTTGAAGACTGTGTATAAAATGACGATGTACATGTATTTTGTAACCTTTTGACAAGCATCTATCTTGGTAGAAATGCTGTATATTAGATATAAAGGAATGAGTCTTTGTAAGACATGTTCATGCATTAATTCTTAAATGTATTAGCTCTTACCAAACTCATTAGAAGAAGCACTATGATCATAACCAGAACATGAAGGCTCCAGTGTAAGTACAGCCAATATTGAGAGAATCAGGAGTTAGTAGCTGGCTGTATAAACAAAAGAATTCTATATTTTATAACTGCATCAACAAATTCAATTAATTTGAGATCTACACCACTCAGATAGGTGGGTAGCCCTTGGCATAATGTTTTACGCTTCAAAGGATATCAGAGGCATTCAAGCATTTGGCATAGCTGCATAATTTGTAACAAATGATACATGTCTAAAGACTTGCTGCTTGCTTCAAGTCCTTGGCTGTCAGAGATACGTTCACAACAAGAACCTCTGATGATGTGCCTGGTTAAGCCTTTGGGGCATTCATTTAAGTGCCTGCATGCCATGATTTCTTGTAGATGGTGATAGGTAGTGAGAAAGATTTGGCTTGTCTGCAGTTCTGTTGGCATTAGCTGCATTGAAAGAGGAAAACCGGTCAATACTGCAAATGCCTTAAATAATTTTATTTGATATGTTTTTCAGTCCCTACAGCAGAGAAGCAAAAATCATCAATAGAAAAGGTGTTTTCTAATACTGTAATTTCACTTAAACATTGTTTGTAATGTATTGTTATTTCTAGAGGTCTACTACTTGATGATCCAGGAAGAGTACTCTGTTCAAATTACAGTCTTAATACCTGCACTGATTATTATGAGAAGTATTTTTGTGAGGCCAAGCGTGAATTTAAAACCCTATGTTGCAAAACCCACTTTCTTTTTAGGATTTCCTGTCTCTTCACTAGAGCAGAATTCTCAAATGCAAAAGAAATTATTCACTAACCCACTAACCATAGTCTTTCTGAAGCAATCTCTGTACACAGCTAGCTATTTGACAAGTCAGTCTGTTGAAATCTTTTGCCAAATTGACTGGTAGGTTAACACGAGTTATTTGAAATCAGCCTCAATATATCCCTTTAGATAGCTCTCTTATGGATCATTCATGCCATTAGGGTTTTCCTATAATGCAGAAGAAAACAAATTAATTTGAAACTTTAGGTTTTGAACACATTTTAAATCCTTAAAAATTTAAAGATTAACATTTTCAAGTGTAGTAAAAATAAAAATAATATTTAGCTAAAGCAAATAAAAGATAGTAAATTAATTTAATAGTTATCTGAATTAAAGAATGCTGTCTTGATTTATGTAGTCTGATTCATATGACATACAGTAAGCAAATATTTACATATTATTTCTATGTAAAGTTGTTTAGTTAATAATTTTAAGTTCTTTCATGAAATTTAACTAAAAATAGCTAAAAAAAAACCCTCATAAAATCATAGTCTAACTTGTAATTCTGGTAAAGAAAATGAATGGTTTTAAATGATTTTTGTATCTTGAAGATTCAGAGGCTCAGCTGCTGCTTTTCCTCATGATTATATAATCAACTATTATTTCTTTTTTTCTTATTTTCAGTTAGGAAAGAAAAATGCAGTGTGGATGGCCAGATGTAGAAATCTGCAGTACAAGGAAGTGGACCAGGACTAATCTTCCTGGGCTCCTTCTACTGCCTGTGGCAATAAAAAAGAGGAAAAAAAAAGAGAGAAGCAGCACTTTAAGGCATACTTCATACCATCCTAATGTAGGCATCTAAACCAGGTCAGATTCATTGATCTCTAAAATGCCTGGTTTCCTCTATGGATGAGGGCATGGTCACCCTAGGTAATCACTAGCTTAGATGTGCATACCTATGTTACCAACTAAGATGAGATGAATTCCACCCCATGTAACTTTTGCGACTAAGAAGAAATATCTGTAAAGAAAGAAAATTGCTTCTATAAAAAGGCTTCTAATACAATGATATGGGCTAAAGTTCTTGCTCCATGTTGCCTACAATGCCCGCGATCCTCTAAAACTTAGATTGAAATTTCTATCACAAAGGAAAGCATGTTACAATATTGCATTATCCTTCATTCTGACTCATGAAAGCGATTGTTCACTGAACTTAAAACTAACACTTGCCAAGAAGTAGATAGCAGTGATCTAATTAAAGACACAGAATTCAGAGCTGATTAGCATGTGTATTATAATTAGGGCATACAGCAGTACATGAGTGTATTAGTATATATACACATGTATGTGTATAGACACGTACTAACAGAATGCTTAAAAAGCAATTATATATAATTGTAATTAAGAAAAAATGAAAACCAACATTCATATAAATTAATAAATGCCATAAATTAATACATGCAGTATATTGATATGCAAAGTAATATATCTATGAAAACATAGGAATAAAGACAATAAGAACTTGTCTTTGTTTTATTCTGCATTTCTATAGGACTATTTGGGACAATAGAAATCCTAGTGATGACACAGTTCCATTGATAGCTGTCAAAAACAAAAAGCTTTCATAGAATATTTCTGGTTTGCACTTAGAAAGGAAAACAGAGTCTGCATTGCCAAAGCATCATCTATTCTGACATGCTCCTGAGTGGATGGTAAAAAGCATCTATTAATTTTTATACATATATTTTTTTTTAATTGGCAGGGCCAGATAATTTAAAGCTTTTAAAAGGAATGCTGTACTGCTGCTCATTGGCAAAAAGCTTTGGCATACTGTGCAAGTCCAAAAGGCTTAGAAAAATCTAATGCCATGTAGATATTTCAACAGTATAAATGGGATGACCAGGGTAACTGTGGATGAGTTAACTTGACCTTGGTTCTGTGTGAAAGAATGGAACAGCTGAAATGGGACCCTGTCCATGAGGAAATAAAAAATTGTAACATAATTACTGCCAGTCAACATGAATTTATGCAAAACAGGTTAAGTTAAACAAACTGCATAGTACTTTTATGAGATAAGAATTCTAATCATTTGACTTAAGAAAGGTAACTATGCTGACAAAACAATGTCTTTTAGACTTCTGTTAAGCATTGATACCACATGACACCCTGATTAAAATGTTAGCATCAGAACAAAACCAAGATAACATATATTAAATGAGACTAAACTGTATAACTCAGAAATTCAATGTGTAATTCTTAGCTAAAAGTTGACAACTATTGCCACTGTGGTGCTATAGAGATCCTTTCATGTCTGAGACACGGTTATTCAATGTTTTTATCTTTGGCATGAGAAAAACCCCCATAAACTAAGTTCTAGTAATACCTCTAAGTTATGCAAATGACAAAAGGAGGAGAGTAATTGTGAGGACAGATTACAAGCAGGAAGTGATTCAGACAACCTTCTATCTATGAAGAAACAATATGGGTAATAATATTGCCAATTAAAAACTAGTATTTGGGAAGGAGGACATACAGTTTGCACCTGCAGGATTGAGTATAATGGCTCTAAAGAAATGGGAAGCCAATGGCTGATGGAAAATTTTTTAGTGTAAGATAGCATGAAGTTGGTTAAAGTGATCCACAGTTTTACTCTGGAAGGGGTCAGAGGTGGTCTTCTAATGGCTATGGTGGTCAGTCCAAAATAAGCCCTCCACAGAGAAAGGCAGAAGCAAGGAAAGCTACCACCCTACACACCTATTACTCTGTTTTGGATTATATGAACAGAGCAATTTCTCTGGGATATATTGCAAACACACTGGATGAAGAAACAGTTAGCAGGTGTTACGTACATCTGCATAAGTAAGGCAAAGAAGAACAGCAGGGAGCTTGTGTTTGGGGAAACAGGAGTTAGGCTACATTATTTGTAAATAAGATTGCACAACTTTGCTAGCCCTTGTCTAGTTTTTGTTTGGTTTTGTTTTTGTTCTTGTTTTTGTTTTGGGTTTTATTTTAGTCAGCACATAGCAAATCTCAGAGTGAGAAAGCTTGAGACAGCACTGAAATTTTTGAGATCTTTAATGGGAAACCCATCCTGACAGTGTCCATTCTCCTGTCTCATGGTCCCAAGAGATTTGCTGTGTGAGAGGTGGAATGCTCCTCTGATTCCCACAGGGGCAGTCATCATTGGCAGAGGAGGACAGAGCTCTCTGTCTACCCACTCCCACTCCAATTGCCCTCTCTTCTTCTGGTCTTCCTTCTCCATGAGCAACAGAGAGAGATGCTAATTTTCCACTCCTTTTTTCCTACCTGGAATGTTTTAAAAGGCAAAGATGACAAAAGATGTCTCTAGGTCTCACCTTGCTCTTTTAGTCTCCAAACTACAAGAAATCATACACAAAGGCAGTTTGATGTTGACTTAAGAAGCTATAGCAGATCACATGCAGCCAGCCCCAGGCAACCCTGATCTCTTAGTCTTCTCTAGTCTCCAGGGCTAGGGTTTCAGACAGAAACCAGGAAGCAGGAAAAGGGACCATGCTTAATTTTGTTTCTGTATGGAGCCAGACCTGATGTTTGAAGAAACTGCTTGGGGTTTACTAACCTGGTTGGGTTAGGTAGGCTGCTGGAAGGAAGCCGACATGAAGCTGAAGAGATATAAGTGGGGAGATGCATATCTGTTTGTATTCCTGAGTGCCTCTAGATGAGACAGTAGTAATGGCTGATAATGTGACTGGTGCATCAGGTCATGTGGTGGGGCAGCAGCCTTCATGCTGCTCTGCAACACAGGCATATACCTTACAAACCTAAAAGTGCAAAGTACCTTTGGTGACTCACCATCTTCCGGTCCTGCACCCTTCCTCTCTGATCTGACGTGTGATCCTGTATCTGATCAGTAAAACCAGGGCTTTGTCAATCAGCTGCACCAAGTACCTCAGTTCCTGGAGCAGAAGAGCCTACAGCAAAAGCGGGTGAGTTGTGGGCCAAATGGAGAGATGTGTCAGGCAGGACAAGAGTACAAATCTCATGGTTAATGCATGAGATTTGGGCAGACTGGGAACAAAGAGGCAAATGTGAAGCAGGACTGATATCAGGGCCGGGAGTCAAAAAATCACTTAATCTAATAATCACTGACATTTGCAGGGAATGTGAAGATCAATATAGATGAAAAGGGATAAAATGGATAGGCTATAAATAAAGCACTGATGAATAACAGCCCTGTCCCTCAGCATCTTCACCACCACACTAAGGATACCATGGGCTTCTGTTTTTAATCCCCCTTCTAAATAGCCAGTAATTCTGCCCTTTCTAAAACGATCACCCAGCAGCTGCCGTTTTCCTTCTTTCTCTACCATCATCAACACACCGGCTGTGAAGAGGAAGAGGGAAAAAATGAGATGTCCCCACTTTGCCCCCTCTGTTTCCCTTGCTAGCTGTTCCTGTCCCACAGCTGCCACACAGCGCTTGACAATGAGCAACTTTAAGGTACAAATGTCTTCCAATTTTCTGTTTTTCAGCAAAATTATCAGGGTTTTGCTCATAATGCCTAACATATTTCCTGAAGTTTTCCAATATATTCCAAAGTGGTCATATTGTATCCAGAGAGGCAGGCAATCAAATGCATATAAGCATCTTGGCCATCTAAAAGAGTGGGGGCAAGTGCTCTAGTGCCCCTTTACAGCAAATGGAATGGGACGGTTATTTTCTAATTGGAAATATGTCATACCTTTTTTAGGCCATTGTTTTGTCCTCAGTATAATACCAGAGCTGCACACAATTGTACATAAGAGATATGAAACATATCTTGAGCACTTCTAAAATTATTTGAATGTCTGTTGAATGAGCAGAGCACACAAAATTGAGTCCATGGTGGCATTAAGGTTCTATGCTGCCTACAGAAGCTCTAAATACACAATGTCTTAATTTTTTGTAAAAAAAAAATAAAAAATTAAAAAATTAGTAGTTGAAATTGTACAAATCCACACGTACATCATATGTCCACATATTTTCTCCATCAATATTAAGAGGAATATAAACCCAGATTTGCTATATTGTGATTAAACCCACTGTTAGATTTAAGATCTGCCTGAAGAAAAGATGAGTAACTGTCCCTTCATCACTTCAGAGGAAATCTAGCAGCTAAAGTGCATTACTTGACCAACATTTAAATAGATATGGTTTGCTGAGATGAACACCACCTCAACAAATATGAAGGGAGATTCAATCCAGCTGAGTTTACAGCATCTCTTCACTTATCCCATCACGTATGGATGTAACTTAATGGCCACTGATGGCCTGTATAGGAAAACTTAATCACAAGTTGTGTTTGTGCTGCAGAGGACATCAGATCAGTGAACTCTATACAGTTTGCTTTAAAATCCATGCTGCTATAACAAACACAACTTGAGTTGTGAATATTTATTCTTAAGTGACTTGTTAAGCCTGAGAAAAAGTATAAAATTTATGCAAGAAAACCTACAAAATAGAATGTGCTTGTTGAGAGAAAATAGGCCTTCTGGGTTGTGATGGTTTTCTACAGACGTATCATCACTTCTGGAAATGCAGAGCACAGCTGATGCATTTATGTAAAATACCTGTGCTCTAACCAGCACTAAAAAATTTATAATGAGGGACAGAATGTTTTTTACTGAAACTAATGAACTTGAGACAAAATATTGTCAGTTCTGCAGTTGTTTTCAAAAAGAAAGGAGCCTCATCAATTGCATGTTCCTGGGTCTTGCTGAAACAATTCAGAGAGAATGGTTTGTAAGATTTTAAGATTTTTCAAATTACTGAAATCCAGCTGGAGGCAAGATATCTTTTTAAAGTGATCTGTTAATCTGATGTATGTGTGCAGCATGGTTTCAAAGCTGAATGTGCACATGGAAAAAGCAAATCACAATTAATTATAGACAGTCTTTGAAAGTGAGAAACTGAACAACCTACTTGCTTTCCCCCAACTCAAAGTAAAAAAGCTACTAAAAACAACAAGTCATTAAATTGGGTTGTAAAATTATTTCAATATTATCAGTCTGAAGGACTGGTTATGTTACGGATGTCTGAGTGTGAATGTTTTGGGGAGTGTGATTTTTAACTTGTTGGTATTTCTTTAAATATAGCCAACACAGGAGGGTGGCAGACAACTGGGGTTTTTTTTAAACTTGATTATCCTGCAAGAATTTCTAGATCACTTACCCAGAGGCATTTTTCAGCAAATGTTCAATTAACAGCTTGACAGCTAACTATCGACTTTAAAACTATCTGATCTTTCCACAATCAATAAATTGCATCTGTGTAATTTATACTGCTGTGAAGCAGTTACACGTTTAGCACATTTGTAGTGCTTATGTGTTTCTAAACAAAGCAAAGAAGGTCATTTTATCACAAAGAGGAACACCTTCTCAGGAAATCGCTGCAAAGGAAGCTGTTGGGTAGATACATTGGCTGGGAAAGGTAAACCAAAGGTCAAACTACAGTACAGCCCAGGGATCCATCACCAGGTCCAAGTGAGTTAGGCGGAAGATGCTTTTGTTAGCAAACAAACTCTGAAGGATTTGTACCAGAAATGAAAGGCCTTTTCAGCTCACTGGAGGTTGCAAGTAAAAGATACCCCTCAGGGGCTTAATTTCTGAGGCTTCTTGCAGGTTCTTATACAAATCCAACTGAAGAAAGAGTTGGCTTTGCTTTGGTCACCATAAGGTAGTGGACTAAATCTTAACTTACCGACCACTTCCATGACAGCTGCTTTCCAGAGGTGACAGCAACTCTTGCAACATCTGCATTTAGAGTTACTCACCTTTAAAAAATCTGCTTCCATAGCCTTGACAGATTTTGCAAGTCAGCAAAAAAATATCTCAAAAGAGAAGTGTTTAGAAATGAAGTGAGGCACCCAGAAACATTCCCTTATTTGTATGATTAAATGCAACAGACGAAATTAAAAACATGTTCATTTGCCACGATTACCTCATTCTCTTCTGTTACATATGCTGTTCCTTTGCTTAATCAGCAGTTTAACTGAAAGCACGCTCTTCACTTGTATTTGATTTTGTGGTCTCCCACTTCACTAATTGAAATGTAATGTTCACATGAATATTTTATTAACATTAAGTGACCATTTTGTTGTGAGTCCATGAGCACTCAGCAGAACATGCATGAAACTTTTTTTCTTCTTTTTGTGGAAATTACTCAACAGCAATTCTTTTAGCAAGTTATTATTATTATTTAGACATACAAATTGCCTCCAACCACAATAGCACTTGTGACAACAAGGATCTCAGAGATACCCATGGTTCCTTCTTCTACCCCACAATCCAGCCATCCATGACAGTCCATATAAGCAGGTGTGGTGTTAAGCCATGATGCCCATCGACTGGGAAATGGTTTTATTTAACCTCTCTTTCAGGCCCATGAACTGCATAAGTTTGTAGCGCTGACATTTTCATACTCTTGTTGTTGAACAGTTTGTACTCTTCTTGTGAATCTTAATCTTTCTGAAATTAATAGTTGCACCCAAGCTGCAAGTCTGAAAAAATAGACTTCCAAAAATACATTGAAAAAGATACTCCCCCTCTTCCTTCAGCAGACATGTTGCCTTTTGTGCTTTCCCCTTACATATGAGCCCACCAAAATATGGAAGGTTGACACTTTTTCAGTTCTTCTTTAAATGCTGAGCATGCCTACAGCATCCACCAGTTAAGCAACCAGCAAGCCGAAGCCTCTGCTTGTCAGCCACATGGTTCATGGGGCTGCAGAATCGCCTTTCTCCCATTTGACTCCCCACATCAGCAATCTTCCTCAATCTATTGTATACATAAAATATATACATTAAACAAAACAGAAGGAGGCCTCCCATTAATTACTCATCTACACAATGTCTAGCACAATGGGAGCCTGAGACTCCAGTGAGTTTCCCAGACGCTGTCTAAATAATGCAGACAGATGATAATTCTCCTTGAAAGCAGTGAGCCCATTCCGAGGGCCAGCCTTCCCCATTCGATTCACATAAAACTTCCACTGAAGGGGTAAACAGAATAAAACAGGCAAGGTTTTCCTCCCTAGTGACTCTCTTTCCCCAAACATCTCTTTAGCTCCCTGGTGGTCTTGTGCACAAATTAGACCAGTAAATGTTTTGCGTGAATGGCACCAATAGCTTATCCCAAATAGTAATAACAGTAAGTGGTGATTTGTAATCAGAGTTCTATTGTCTTTATTTTGCACGATCTGATAAGCAGACAGAAAAAAGACCAAAAAAAAAACCAAACCCACAAAAAAACAAAACCCCAAGAAAAAAAAGAGAGAAGACTGTTTTTTCCCTTTCAGCAGTAATAAACCTGGGGCTATTTACAAGGTGTGTATATGTAATCGAAATCCAATAAAACAGGACTGAAAGTAAACATGAGATCATCTAGGCTATCACACTGCCCTGAGGACAACTGTACTTGTGTCATTCCTGATAAATATTCGTGCAGCTTAAAATGCTCCAGTGATGAGCAGTCTATAAAAATCCCTTGACAATCAACTCCAGGACTGCATTACCCCTGCTGTTAGGACAATTATCCTGATGTCAAGATAAATGACAGAGAAAGTTAGGCTCCCTCTGAAATTTAAAGAAAAGAAAGCAGCAGCAAGACAAAAAAGAGTTACTACCTAAAGCAGATGCAAAGGCCAGCTGAAACAAAGACAAATAGCCAAACGAATTGTAGGGCAGAGGGGAAAGCTGAATGCCTGGGATTGTTTTGCTGAGGAACAGCCTCTGAGAGCAGTAATAAACAAACAGAAAGGGAGGCTGGAGTAACCTGCCTGGGGAAAGCAAGTAAACCAATATATTATCTAACAGAATGCTACCTGGACAGAATCAGAGTTGGAAAAAGGAGACCAGAAAAAAGCCCTTCTGTTGGAGTCCAACTGTGTTTGGGCAAGTCATCTGTAAATATTGCGTCAAAGAAATACTGAATTCTATCTCTGGTCTCTTAAACAGAAATACCCTGAAGGATCCCAGATCTTAGCTATTTATATTGGTCATAAAGGGAAAAGAAGGAAGGGAAGGGAAGGGAAGGGAAGGGAAGGGAAGGGAAGGGAAGGGAAGGGAAGGCAAGGGAAGGGAAGGGAAGGG